>PVKU01007913.1:0-80506 GCA_004027475.1 Anoura caudifer
GGGGAAAGTGGGACAACTATAATAGCATAATCAATAAAATATATTAAAAAAATTAAAAAATGAAAAAAAGGCTGAATATGCTTAGTGACACTGAACTAGACCACTTGAAAATGATATGTTATGTAACTTTAGCACAATTAGAAAAAACAAGAACCTGCCATGGCTCCTTCTTCCCTTCCTCACTGAATCTAAACTCCCTGGCCCTCTGCCCCAGCTAGCCTGGGCACTTGCCTCCCTTCCAGGATACCTCAGGACTGACCCCTGTGGGTCCTCCACTGCACACTCTGCCTCCACTCCTCCCTGGCCTCCCAAATCCACCAGTCCTGCCCTGAGGACTCAGAGAGCTGCTGCACTTCACACCCCCGTCCCTGCAGAGAATCAGCCAGCAATGAGGTAGGGGCTTGTCCTGGGAGGAAAGAAGAGGCAGGAATAACTAAGAGGGTCTTAGGACAAGAAGCTGAGACAGGAAACCAACCTTAGTGTACTCCAAGGAGCTCCACCTCATGAGGACCACAGTGCAGCTCCAGTGGCCAGAGATGGGTGAGGCCAGAGGGGTGGGAGGCTTACCCTCCAAGCCCTGGGAAAGGCCCAAGGTCAAAGTGTCCCAGAGACAGGCATTTCTTCTGCATCCTCAGTTCTGTCCCAGATTCCTTGTCTCTCTAGCCTAACAATTACAACAGCCATCACAACAACCATGCTGCAGGGCAGGTGGGCCCAGGGGTAGCCAGCCCCACACTGCCCCACTTCCCCATGCCTTGCTGGACTGGGCTCATCAGGGAACACAAGGCCTGGAGTGACCAAGTCCCTAGGGTCCCCACAGTCAGAGGTTCTGGGAGAGGCCAGAGGGGTGAACAGAAGGAGATGGAGTGTGAAGGGGGTGAGGCTGATATACTGGAGCCTCCACAGAAGGGGGCTGGGCAAAGCCCTGGCAGCTGGACTAGGGGAAGCCAGGCCAGCATTTTATGTTTACTTTAGAAAGAGTGGGGACAATTTGTAGCCTCCCACTGTGACCCTGGACTGGGCCATGGAAGCAGATGTTTCTCTCCTGAGCTAATCACTGGGCCTTGTCCCAGGGGACACCACAGCCTTCCCAGAAGACATGCTGCTCCCCTCGCCCAGAACCCTCAGAGATCAAGGGACACCATGGGTTCAGGAATCTCACCTGCCATCCCCCACTTAGCCCCTTCATCCCCTCTAGCCCAGACCCAGCTCTGCTTGGGCTGACCCTATCCAGCCTTGTCCTGAGCTCCTAATTTGGTGGCCCAGCATTTGCAGCCCCACTAGGCCACCCCAGAGCAAGCTGTGAGACACCCTCCTTGTTCTCAGTGCCCAAGTCCTGGGAAGAGGAGGCAAAGGAGAGCTTTGATGCTCAGCCAGAAGTCTGTGCCTGAAATTCTACCACTCAAGTTTCCCCTTTGGGTTAAGGCAGCGTTTCCTTTATCTGTTCCAGAAACCCCTAGTGCCCCACAAATGCTTCAGAGGAGAAAACGTCAGGGGGGTGGATAAGTTCTGGAAAGCCGCACAGAGCATGTGAAAGGCTCCGAGAAGACCAGCACAGAACCATACCATTCATCTTTGCTTAACCCCACACTTGGCCACGATTCCAGGGAACATAGTCTGATCACCCAAGGCCCCAGTGAAATGCCGACTGTTAACCTGAGAGCCCAGAGGGCGTGGGACAGTCACGCTGCAAAGGGACCTATGGTCTCACTCAGAGACCAGAATGTCTCCAAAGCACTGGAAGGGGACTCAGTCCCCAGGGCCACCACCGTGGTCCTCAGTCTAGCTCTTGGCCCTCCAACCACACCCACTGTCCCCTGCTAAGCCTCAAATTCCTCTAGACATCTGTCCCCCAAGCCTCGGTCCTGTGCCCATTCCCAGAGCTATCACTTTGTGAGTTCACCAAAGGCCACATGGTTACTTTATAAAGACAATAACAAGTTAGCCTTTCATGTATGTTCCTGACACCAGGAGGGCAGAGAGGTGTGAGCTGGCATCATGAATCACAGTGTGGCAATGGTGTGATCCTAGGATAGCCAGTTAAACTCTCCAGACCTCATCTGGGAAACACGGTCAGGGAAGGCATCACCACCAGGTGGCTGTGTGGATTCTGTGAGATCCAGAACCCAGGGCCTGGCTTGCTCTTGTCCTCCTCTGCCCACAGCCCCAACCCCCCCCACCTCCCTCAGGGTAAAACCCCAAGACCCCCCCTTGCCCACAAGGCCCTGTAAGACCTGCCCCATCCCTTCTTCATCCTCACCACCCTCACTCTCACCCTTTCAGCCACTCAGGCCTCTTTAGGGTACTAGAATAAATCAGGCCCAGCCAGCCTCAGGGCCTTTGCTCTTGCTGGGCCCCCTGAGCTTCCTCCAAATCCCTCTCACTTCCAGTCTCTGTTCAAACGCTACTTCTTCCAAGAGACCTTCCATGACCTTCCTCTTTAAAATACCCCCCTGGACTGGGTTAAATAGGGTCTCCCCCCAAATTCTTGTCTACTTGGAAACTGTAAATGAGACCTTATTTGGAAAGAGGGTCTTTGCAGATGTGACCACGTTAAGATGAGGTTCTACTGGCTTAAAGTGGGCCCTGAATCCAATATGACTGGTGTCCTCATAAGAAGAGGGAAGTTGGGTAAGGCACACAGACACAGGAAGAAGGCCATGTGACAACAGAGGCAGAGACTGGAGTAGTGCACCTATGAGCCAAGGAATGTATTGCTCACCAGCCACCACTAGAAGCTAGAAAGAGTCCGGGAAGGATCTTTCCCAGAGCCCTCAGAGGGAGCACAGCCCTGCTGACACCTCGACCCTGGACTTCTGTCCCCCTAGACTGTGAGAGAAGGCATGCCTGCTGCTTTAAGCCTCTGGTTTGTGGCATTTTACAGCTTTGGGGACTCACACCCCAGCCCAGCTTTTCATCTCATTTCAGCACTCATCACCACCTGAGACATTCACGAGTGATCCTCATTATTCACAGATCCTATAATTGCAAATCTGCTTTCTTACCAACATGTATCTGCAACTCCAAAATTAATACTGTGGGATTTCCAGGGTCATACGCAGATGCACATGGAGTGCTGGTCACACGTCCCTGGCTTAGGTTGATGCAGCAACACTCTGCCCCCTTCAGCTCCTGTGCTGCAAACCTGGGTCCCTTCCACAGTCTATAGTGCCACACTGCTCCCATTTTTGTGCTTTTCTTGGTGATGTCACTCACTGTTGTTAACAGTCCCACGCATAGTGCTGAAGCTCTGCCTGGCATTCCTGAGCACAGGAAGGCTGGGGGCACCTTACAGAGAAAACATGTGTGTCAGACAAGCTTGGTTCAGGCCTCAGCCATGCTGCTGTCGGCCATCAGTTCCGTGCCAATGAATCAACAATGTGTATTAAATGAGGTGTCTTTCAACCAAAACACACACAACGCAAGGTGATGTTTTTTGTTTTTTAATATTTATTTATTTTTAGACAGTGGGGAAGGGAGGGAGAAAGACAGGGAGAGAAACATCAATGTTTGGTTGCCTCTCACATGCCCCACACCGGAGAATGTGGCCTGCAACCCAGGCATGTGCTCCGACTGGGAATTGAACCAGAGACCCTTCGTTTCACAGGTCAGTGCTCAATCTACTGAGCCATACCAGCTGGGCACAAAGTGATGTATTGATCAGGTGATAAAGGGGCTGTGACCAGAGGCTCACAGGAACCTAACCCAGGATCCCTACTAGGAGCAGTGACATGGTATCCACCAATTCAGTGTTGGTGAGGACCTCGAATAACAAGAATCAACTGTGCGTGTATTAAAAAATAAGGGGACTTATCTAGTCCAGAAACCAAATGCACCAGAGAGGCTACCAGGCTCATGGCCTCCTATTCTGATGCAGAGAAGACCACAGGGAGGTAGGTGGCAGGCTGGCTAGCTGGCCACACAGTCTGAGGGATGGCCACACATGTGGTCCTGGGGTGTGTGTGTCCAGCTTTGAGCAGGAAGGCCCACTCAGCTGCTCAGACATACTGTCACACACTGTGTGTGATCTCGGACAGCACACTAGTCTGGCTGAGCCTCTGGGTCCCTGTCTGCTAAGGGCTGTCACCAGGAGAGCCAGTTGGGTAGGAGGTAAAACGTTCACTGATGCTGGTCTTGCCAGGGTTGTCCAGTATGGAGCCTCTCCCTTCATTTGGAGCACGAATGAGCTGATGCATCGGCTTCCACTGTCTTAAAGGGAGGCTGTCTCAGAAAAAGAAAAAAAAAGTTGGGATGCTGAAAGAATCAACAGCACAGGTTGAAAGGGACACCGCTTATTCCAGTAGATGCCAGCACGGACAAAAGATGACCTGGGACAGATCAGAGGATCTCACCCAACCAGTTCTGCCTCTACCCAAAGACACTGAGCAGTGTGCCGACGGTTTTGGTCAACAGAATTGGGGGATGATACTGGCATCTGGTGGGTAAAGGCTAGAGAGGCCGAGAATGCACAGGACAGCCCTCCCATAACCGAGAAGTATCGGACCCAAAGGGCCAGTGCTGCTGAGGGTGAGAAGCCCTGGACCAGTGCCTGTGGGCACGCTCGGGGGTCCCTCCATTGCCATCACCATTGCCATCATCAATTACATCTATTGTGCACTTACTGGGTACCAGGTCCTGTTCTCAGGGCTTGATACACATTGACCATTTTATCCTCATAGTGATCCGTTTGTAAAGAGGTTATTACTATTATTGTCCTCATTTTCAGAGAGGTTAAGTCACTAGCCCAAGGTCACACAGCTCATAAATGGCAAAGCCAGATTCCAACCCAGGCTGCGTGGGTGCTGATCATCCTCTCCTCTTAACACATCTCTGGGGGTAGTGAGAAACACCCTGAATCCACTGGGATTATGGGCCCCCCACCGCAGCTGAATGAGGGCTCAGAATAGAGGGTAAGGTGGGTTATAATACATCAAATTCTCTTTCTTGAACAGCCTCCCTGCAGGAGTGCCCTGTTGGCCTAGTGCTTACAGGGCATCCTCCAGCCATGGATAAGCTGAGCACTGTCTGTCCTGGTACAGAAATGACCCTGCTTGGCTGTGGGGTGGCTGGGGCCTGGGCAAGGGTTGAACATAGCTAGTTATTCTAGGAGAGTTCTGAAATCAGGGGACAGTGCAGAGAGAGATACATACTGCCACCTCCACCCTTGTCACTAATAACAAGGACAACAGTCCACACTAATTGAGCCCTTACTGTGAGCCAGATCCTATCCTAAATCCCCTACATTCTTAACTCAGTCCTCCCAAGAGCCCTTTGTCATTGGTACTACCTGTCATCCCCATCTTGCAGATGAGAAAACTAAGGCTCAGCAAGATCATGCCACCTGCCCTAGGCAAGGAAGTGGGGAGTGTGATTCAAGCTCCCACTCTTACCCCAGGGTTTGTTCACCTCCGTACAGTTTGCATGTGGGGCCAGAACACTGTTTCTAATGGGGTAGTCCTTGTGCACCACAGGACACTGACCAGTGTCCCTAACCTGTGCCTGTCAGTTGCCAGTAGCACCCTCCCCCAGCTGTGACAATCCCGGACGTCTCAGACATTGCCAGATGTGCCCTGGAGGGAAGCATTGTCCTGGTTGAGGACCACTGCCTTAATCCCACCCCCTTGGGATGGAACAGGAAGTGACCAGCATGGAAAGGTCTGGCAGCTGCAGTCCCAGAACTGTCTGCAACCAAAAACAAAAGCCAGGAATAATGACCAAGGGTATGCAATATGGCTCTATGGCACCCGCTGTGTGCTTGGTACCCCAGCTCTAGTCCTTCATTTTATCCTCACAAGGACCCCCTGCCTAGGGAAGTGGGGACTAGCACAGAGAGGTGGAGAGAACTGCCTGAGGTCACGCAGCTGCTGAGTGGCAGAGCCAGGACATGAACCCAAGCCGCCTGACCCCCAGAGTCAACACTTAGCCACCCCATGTGCCTTCCTGGCCAGTGGCCCTGCCAGGGCTACACAGGTCAGGCCATCAGGCGAGAAATGGAGAAAGACCCTTGAAATTTGCTGAAGAGCCTTCACAGGCAGCAAGTGAGGACCCTCCATCAGAAGTCTCAGACCTTAACAATGACTTGGCCAGGTTTCATTAAGCACCTACTGTGTGCTCCATGTCTTTGCTGGGAATGGGGTACTGAGGTTGGTCTTGAGCTGTCCGCCTTCCCACCAAGCCTGCCTGAGGCACCATTCCCAGCCTCTCATTCAGCAGACGGCAGCTGAGCACCTAGTGCCACTTTCCAGGGACACACAGCAGCTAAGCCAGAGTCAGAAGTTCTCCCTTTAACCTCTGCAGCCCCCACACCTGGGGCTCTTCCCAGGGTCACCTGCACTGCACTTTGCTTACCAAGCCCCCAGCCCTGCTGGACCAGCCCTGTATGCACAGGTAAGGACCAGAACATACATTTGCTCTCTCTCAAGGTTTCTCTGTTCCGATGGCTGGGGACAGAGCCCTGATAGGGCTTAGCAGGAGGCCAGGGGCTGGGTTTCCACCAGGCTGTTGGTTTGCCCTGGACACTGCCCCTCAACTGATCTCCTGGGGTGGAAACCACCCTCTCAGGGTGTTCACTGGGCCTGCTTCCTTCTCAAGTTGGATTCCCCAGGCCCCTGGTCCCTCTTGGTCTTCCCCAGAAGCCCCTGCCCCCCTCAGTAAGGCCTGTGCCCCCACCCAGGAGAAGGCAGCATGTCTGGATGACCGCTGTGTGGGCAAGACTGCCTAGGCACCCCCAGCAAGATGGCTGTCCAGGCACACAGTCCACTTGGGGGTCTCTGGTCCCCAAAGCCAACAGAAAGCTGTTTAAGAATGGAGAATCAGAACCCAAGAGGCCAACTTGGCCTTGCTGAAGCCAGGCCCACAGCCTGAGGGGCCCTCACCCCCCACACACATATACACAGGCAAGAGGTCACAGCACACTGGGGTCTCTCACTCAGGCATGAGGGGGGTATTTTTTCACACTCTGCCAAGTGCCCAGACACCTCTGGGGCAGCCATGGGGTGGGACAGGAGCAGAAGGCTGAGGACCACCACTCACCTGGTATGCTAGGGGTAGCATGGAGATCCAGGTAAGGCGGGACGAGAAAGGCAGCCAAACATGAAATTTAGTCGAGGTCACAGCTTGTTGAGCTCCAGAATAATCACCAGCCACGTACACTAGGGGTGGCCCAGGGGGCTGGCTGAGCCATATCTGCCCCAGCAGCAGAGGGGAAACTGAGGCCAGCCCTCAGATCATCACTCTGAGATCAAGAGTAATGCTCCCAGCCCTGACTGGTGTGGTTCAGTGGATTGAGTGCCAGCCTGCAAACCAAGGGCTGCCAGTTCGATTCCCAGTCAGGGAACATGCCTAGATTGTGGGCCAGGTCCCCAGCTCATGGCATGAGAGAGGCAACTGATCAACGTACCTTTCACACATGGATGTTTCTCTCCTTCTCTTTCTCCCTTCCTTCCCTTCTCTCTAAAAGTAAATAAAATCCTTTTTTTTTTTTTAAAGTGACGCTCCCAACAGCAGGCTCCAGTGCTGGGGAGGGTGAGAGCGGGGACTGTGGGTGCCAGGATAGGAGGTGTGTTGGGAGTAACAGGGGGATTCAGGGCTCATGGGAGACTGAGGGGGTAGGTAGAAAGGTTATGTTGCATTTGTCAGGTGGAGTTTGTTTTTTTGTTATTGTGTTTTGTTTTGCCTCAGCTTTACTGGGGTATGACTGGCCTCTAATGTGGTGTAGGTTTAAGGTGTACAACGTAGTGATTGGATACATGCATATACAGTCATTGGATACAGTAATTGTGAAATGACTGCCACTGAAGCATCGGCTTACAGCTCTGTCACCTCCCATAATCACCAGTCCTTTTTTGTGGTGAGAACACTGAAGATCTATTCTCTTAGCAACTTAAGCACACAATACAGCGTTATTATTATAACCACCTTGCTGTACATTGGGGCCTCAGGACCTACTTATAACTGGAAGTTTGAACCCACTGACCACTGTCTCCCCACTTCTCCCTCCCCCAGGCCCTGGCAACCACCAATCTACTTAGATTCCACACGTAAGTGAGATCAGTGAGATCATGCAGTATTTGTCTTTCCCTGTCTGACTTGCCGGCAGGGAGGAGTTTGAGTAAATACTGGCTCCAGACAGAGGGGGAATCCCAAAGGAAACTGACTACATGCCCTCCACTCTCTCACTTCCTGGGCTCGGCCCTGGGCCTGAAACTGTCTTCCTTACCTCTTCAAATGCCCAACTCGCATTCATCTTTCAAATGCCCTATTAAATGTGACTTCTTCAAGGAAGCCTTCCCTGGCTCCCAAACTAGGACTGGTGGGGCTTTTTGTCAGTTTCAGTTGACCTTTAGCAGGTGCAATTCATCTCAACATTTAAAGAGGTGCTAGCCCCATGGCTCCAGAAAGCATCCAACAGGTGGACTGGAGATGGGGGCTAGAGCTTCTGATCCATGCAGGGATTCCAGGGCCCCTAGAGCACAGGTGGTAAACACAAGGCCCGCGGGCCGAATCAGGCCCTCCACCTTGTTTTATCTGGCCTAGCGCCTTGTTTCTTCCCAACAGCAGCGCCGAGCTCCTTGCCCCTAGTTAAGGAGTAGTTACATTTATACAGTCCTAAAATTACATTTGTCCCTTTTAAAGCAACCAAGGCTGATGTGGCCCCCAGTGAAAATGAGATTGACACCCCTGCCTTAGAGGATTCCTTCCCACCCTGCAGGGTCCTCAGCTTTCAAGCTCACCTGCCTTCCCCTTGGTAGTCAGATAACCTGTGACTTTAATCTTGGTCCTTTTCTAATTCTGACACTCCTGGCTGAGCAGCCTTGAGCAAGTGACTCAGTTTTATCACTTGAGAAATGAGTGTGGTGTCTACTTACTAGGGCTGATGTGAATTTAAAAGAGGACTCGAAGCCAGTGCCCCCTCATCTTTGTCATGCTGGTTATCTTATTTTCCCAGTTCCCACAGTCCAAGGGCAACAATGGTTGCGCCCTCCTGTGGCAGTGCCTGAGTACTGCATCCTTCCAGGTGTAACTCTCTACATCACTCCAGATGGAAATGTTTCAACTTACCAAAAAAAGGGGGGTGGGCTTTAATCATTCCAAAGTGGTTTAAGTCAAAAGAGAACCTATTGGCCCCAGTAGCCTTGAATTTGTTGTGCCCTCACCCCCACTATCTCTTGACATTCAAACTCCAATGTCAATGCCACCTCCACAGGGAACCTTTCCCTGGTTCTCTTTATTCAACACAGCATGAGCTGTGTGCTCCAGACCCTGTCCTAGGCACCAGGGAGACCACTGTGGACCACGCAGCTGAAGACTGCCTCCCTCGGAGCTAACATTTCAGAGAGGGAGACAGAGAACCTACAAACCTAAGTTAAGTGTTCCACAGAGCATGTCAGGTGGTTATTTATGCTAAGATTAAAGTAAACCAGGGAATGAAAGAGAAGGCTTGTGGGGTGTAATCTTGAAGTGTGGGGTGGGTGGGAAGGCCTCATTGAAGGCACGATGTTTGAGTTCAGACTTGAAGAATGAAATGATGTGGGCCACAGGGATATCAGACATAGGGAACAGCAAGTGCAAAGGTCCCAAGGCCAGTCATGACCTACAGGGGTGGAGAGAATTGCTGTTCCTGGATTTGTCCCTAGTACCTAAACCAGCACCTGACACCAAAGAGTGTCCAATAAAGATTGCATAAATAAAGCCCAGCTATGGGCTTCAGGGACAGCTTGCTCAGGGCTGAAATGATGACCTTGGGACCATGAGCCTCCTCCACCTGGTGGCTTCATTATTACAAGAGGTTGTCTAAGATGAGGACTCAGCTTCAAATGCTACTGAAGATCCAAAAGCCCTGACATGCCTATCCCCCCCAGTCAATGGTGAGCCCAAGACTAGGAAAGTAGCAGTGGCTTAGGGCCTGTCTCATGCTCACCCAGACCACACCCAGCAGGGAGATGGAGAGCCCAAAGGACTTCTGGGGCTGTGGCATTGGGGGAGGACCTGTTTAGAAGAGGTTTACAACTGGTAAGTGCCAGAGCCCAGAGTCCTGACTCAAAGCAGCCTGAAATTCCGGGGGCTGTCTGGTGGCCACCTATCACCAGACTAAAGGCTAGTGGCCAGAGCAGCCACTGGGCTGAACCTGGGAGCTTCTAGCTTCAGGGCAAACAGATTGCAAAGGCAGCCAGATCTTGAATGAAGAAAGAGCCCCATGGAAGGCAGTCGGGGCAAGCTCCCAGGAGGCCTGCAGGTAATGGAGGGCCCTCTGGCAGAGGCCAGAGCTGGCTTCCTGAACCTGTTCTTCCTGGGAACTCAAGAGGCCCTGGGAGCAGTGGGTAGAGAACACCCTGCCCCTCTAGTCTAGCCTAGGACAAGGATGGGATGAAGGTGAAGCCACAGCCAGTGGGAGATCCAGGAGAAGATTGGTATTTATGTTGTACCTGCTGTATGCATGGCCCCTGGCCTGTCACTCCAAGTTCAGTGCAAACAAATGTTTGCTGTTGAATGAACCCCACCCCCAGCAGTCCCAGAAAGGCTCCCACCACCAGGGATGAAGCAATGGAGACTAAGAGAAGGCCAAGGGCAAGGCCAGGCCTGGGGCCTGGAATTATGAAGTCCAGGAGTCACCCCCTGCCCCCTGCTGAAGAACCAACTCCTGGCCAGGCACCTGGAAGGCCCTGGGGCAGCTGGTCACGTGGGGTTCCAATCTCACCCCTTCCAACTGCCCAGGTCACTCCCCTTCGTGCATTAGCTCCACATCTTTTTAGCACTGACCCAGGGTTCGCCCCTGCCTCCCTCTCTGTCCTCAGTTTCCTCTTCTGCAAATGGGACCAGCCAGGCCCAGAACAGGTCCAACCCCCAGAGAGGAGCTCTGGGAGGGCAGGGCAAGTTGAGATGGACGCAGCCGCCCCGGGCATCGTGCCTGGCACTCGGGAGGCGCCCAATAAGTGCCTGTTTGAGGGAGGACTAGCTCTCAATAAATAACAGCTGTTGTCGATGCCGTTGATGCTGGCCAGGCGCGGGCTCTCCCCTCCCCCACCCCTCCACCTCCTCCCCTTTCTTCCGCACCCCATTCCTTCTCAGGACCCCGACCCGACTTGCTCCCTCCTCCAAGCCCCTACCTCCTCTGCCCTTCCCAGTCAATCTTCCCCCTCCCCCAATCACTCGATTCCCCCTTTTCCTCTGGGTCCGGTTACCCGCACCCAGTTCTCCCTCCCTCCCCATTCCCCTTCCAATCTTTCTCCCCTCCTCCCACCCCCGCCCACTTCACCCCTCCCGACCCACCTCCTCCCTCCCCCCACCCTCACCCCCTAGTCTCCCCACCTCCGCGGCGCCAAGCCAGGCGGGGCGCCGGAGCTCCCGGGTCCCTGGCTCTGGCCCAGGCCCAGCCCGCGGCCCTGGGCGGGGCTCTGGCGACGCGCGCTTTGGGGGTTTTTTATAACCCTGGCCGGCGGCTCAGGAAGTGCGGTCCCCGCGCCCCCTCCCCCGGCCACGCTGCCGCGCGCTCTCCCTCCTCCTCCCCAGGCCCGGCCGGCGAGACGGCGGCGGAGTCGCGACGGAGGCCCCAGAGGGCAGGCGGGCGGCCGCGGGTAAAGGCGCGGGGCTCGCGGGCTGGGCGGGGTGAATGGCTTTGGGGGACGGTGTGCCCACGTCGGGTGGGGCGGTCGTGACCATCCTGATGCTGGGGGGGGGGCTGTGTCCGTGTGCAATGTTCCTAAGTGTGGGTGACACTTAGTTCAAGTGAGCGCCTTGTCGTGGGGTGTGTGTGTGCTGTGTGCGTGTGGACATCCACGTATATGTAAATGAGTGAGTCCCTGCATGTGTGAGTCTGCACGGAAATGTGTGTGATTATGTGGGGTGTTGTGTGTCTAAGTGTGAGTGTAAGCCAGCCTGTGGGCATCATGTCTGCTGTGTGTGTCAATGCCTAGATGAGTGTGTCTCCAAACATCTGTGTTTGTCTCCTGGTGTGTCTGAGTGTAACAATGTGTAAATGCCTGTATGTAAGTGCATCACTGGTGTGTGTCAAGGTTTGTGGGACTTGGTGACTGCCCCTGGTCTGATGTGTGTGAATGAGTGTGTGCATGTCCATGTGTGTAAGCCAGGTGTGTTTGTGTGTTTGTTTGTCTCTGGGTTGTATGTGTGTGCACATAGGGCTGGGAAATGTATAGTTGTGTCTCTGGTGTGCATGTACTGCGTGTTGGCGGGTGATCCTTTGTGGGTCTGTAGTACCAGATTGTTGGTCCCCAGCTGTGCAGGTGTGGTCATCCACAAGTGTGTGTGTCGCTGACAGTGTGCATTTGTGTGTCGGGGTATGAGCATGGCACCGCCCACTTCCCCAGAGTTGGTCCTCCAGGCCGCAGCCTTCTGTCTCAGGGTGTCTCCAGCCCTTCCGGCTCCAGGCCTTTAATTAGCAGCTGGTTAGGGGGACCCACTGGGCTGCAGGGAGGGTGGGGTGGGTGGCTGGGCAGCCAGCCTTTGTCTACTGGCCTTGCAAGGTCACCCAGTCAGATGTGCAGTGTCTGGAGGCAGCTGGCAGCCTGGGCAGCCCAGATCTTGGCCTCAAACAGAGGCCCAGCAGCCCAGTCCTCCTAGCTGGCCCAGGAGGTCTGGGTGTGGAGCCACAGGTCCCTGCAGGATCCCAGGGAAGGGAGGGAGCCTCTGTTTCCGGGCCTTTTCCGCCGGCATTTCCTCCTCCAGCTGCTAGCAGCACCACCACCCCACCCGCTGGCTGCCTCCCTCCAGCCCTCTGAGAGGAGGGGCAGGGGGTTTGGCCTGGGTATACACACAGCCTCACAGGGTCACATGAGCACACACCACGCACACAGTCACACCCATACAGTCACGCTGCTGCAGCCACACACACCACAGTAGATCCCTTGCTGACATCTGTTGTCCCCAGCCAGGCTCAGGCCCTGGAATCCCTATCCCCACATAGCCTCATGTCCCCCTACAGACCCATGACCCTCTAGTGGCCCCACCAGTGCAGGGGCAGGTCACACTTCTCAGCCACTGGGGGACTGGGCCCCTGCCCCAGGTGATCTCCCCCTACCTTGCCCCACAGACCCCCCTCCTTACTCCCCCTGCCTCTGCCTCCACCCACTCATGCCCATACTGTCCCCCACACCCCACCTAAACCTGAACCAGAGGGATGTAAGGTTGTTGGGAGGAGGGGCTCAGCCTCAGAAGTGATGAGGATTTGGAGGGGGTGGGCAGAAAGAGATGCAAAAAGAGCAGCCAAGACAAGAACCACAGAGCCACTTAGGAAGGAAGATGCGGTGGTACCACTAGGGAAAGGATGAGAGGGACAGGAGTGTTGGGCGGGGCGGGGGGAGTCCAGCCTCCCTTGCAATGAAAATGCTGCCACCTTGGCATGGGGAAGGGCCTTTAAGGTAGGAGGGAGTCCAGGGGAGCCCACCCAGGAAGGGCTTTGGTCCCAGAGCTGGCCAAGGCCTCTCAGGCTGGGACAGGGTTAAGGAGGCAATAGAAGAGGGGAGGAGGGAGCTTTGCAGGGTGATGTGCTGGGAAAGAGGAAGGATGAAATCCAAGAGGCAGTTCACCAGGGCCAGAGAGAAAGGCAGCGTTTTCTCAGTGACCCCTGAACTCTAGACCTAGCCCAGCTCCTCCTCACCATGCTCTCCCTGTCCAGGCTCTGAAGAAGAAACACAGGCCGACCCACAGGGCTCCCCCATCGTGGCAGTAACGGAAGCCCCCATAAGGTAAGTGAAAACACCAAAGGGTAAACATCAGCCTCGCTGTAAGGAGCAGCTGGGTCACAGGGTGCCAGAGAGTGAGGTCCCCATCACTGGGGGTATCCAAGCAGAAGCAGGAATGTTGGTTTCTAAGTCAGTATCTTAGAGAAAACCTGGCTCCATCCTTCTGGAGCTGAACTGCCCTGTTTGGGGATTGGCTTCCAGACTTGGCCGGGCTGCAAAGAAAACAAGACAGTGTGTGATTAAGGGGGAGGAGGGTGGAGACAGGAGGGGCAGGAGGACTTGGCACAGAGTGGTGGCCCAAAGTGGTGTCTGTGTCAGGCTGGCCAGGGGCAGATACCAGAGGAAGCCTGGAGCTCCTAGAAAGAATCCTAAGGGAGAGGAAGGAGGACTGAGGGCCAAGCTGGAAGGGTAGGGTGGGAGAGGGGCCACAGGGACTAGTGCCGTGCTGCAGGGGACTCCAGCTCGTCTGGCAGGATGAACAGTGTTACCTGTGGCAGAGCATCCAAAGGCAGAGCCCCTCACCCCGAAATGGTGGGGTAGGGAGGGAGGTGTGAGCGCGGACCTCAGGTTTCATCTGAGGTAAAACCTCACACTGACCTGTCTTCAAGTGTGTCCCGCACCAGCCTCCCAGTGCAGCCTCCCTGCATGTGAGCCTTTGTGGTCCTGGATCCACAGAAAGCCCCTCCCTGCCTCTGGGCCTTTGATCCTGCTATTCTCTGCCTGTCTCTTCCTTCCCATGACTGGTTTCTTCTCATCCTTCACACCTCTGCTTCTGAGCCTCCCCATTATTTCTTCTAGAGAAAGTATCACATCAGAACTGTTCTTTTTGTCTCTTTATTTACTTGTCTTTAATCTTTCACTCCCTGGAGACTAAGCCCCAAAAAAGAGAAGACAGGGATTGTGTCTCTGTCCTGCAGCCTTTACCCAATGAATGGATCCTCACAGAGTTCTTGCAAAAATGAAGTGAAGTGGTATGAAACTGATCAGGCCTGTAGTGGCCACATAGTAGGTGCTCATGGAACCAAGGCCCTACATGTCCTAGAGTGTGGGGAGGATGGGGGCTGAGGAGGTACTGTGTAATGAAATACATTTGGAATCTTCCAACTAGGGGAAAGACCTTGCGCCTCCTCCAGGCTGGGGGTGAGGAACTGCAGGTCCCCCTGTCAGCCTGGTGAGGGGCCTTGGCAGTGTCTGTGCTTGATGTCAGGATCCAGTCCCCCCTCACCTGGCTCCTCCCTCCCAGGAGCCCAGTGATGCTGCTCAGGCTGTGAACAGGAAAGGCGGCGCTGTGGGGGCTGCCGGCAGCCGGGGCTCAGGAGAGACATGTGGACACGTGGCCTCTATGGCTCCTGCCTGCCAGATCCTCCGCTGGGCCCTCGCCCTGGGGCTGGGCCTCACATTCGAGGTGACACATGCCTTCCGGTCTCAAGGTAGGGGTGGTCCAGGGGTGGCAGCGGGGAGGGAGCAAGGAGCTAAGGTGGGATCAGTGAGACTGGGGCCAAAGTTTAGGGGGTGGGGGGGCCCTGAGGTCAGTAAGTCCAGACTCTTGCAACTGATTACCTAGATTCAGGAGCCAGTGAGGCTAGCATCACATGTCCTGCAGCCAAGCAGCCAGGACATGGGGGCCCTTCCCAGGGTCCACCCTAGGCCTCTGACCCTTGCCCACAGATGAGTTCCTGTCCAGTCTGGAGAACTATGAGATCGCCTTCCCCACCCGAGTGGATGACAATGGAGCACTGCTGGCCTTCTCACCCCCTGCCCCCCGGAGGCAGCGTCGGGGCACAGGGCCTGCAGCAGAGTCCCGCCTCTTCTACAAGGTGGCCGCACCCAGCACCCACTTCCTGCTGAACCTGACCCGCAGCTCCCGCCTTCTGGCAGGGCACGTCTCTGTGGAGTACTGGACACGGGAGGGTCTGGCTTGGCAGAGGGCTGCCCAGCCCCACTGCCTCTACGCTGGCCACCTGCAGGGCCAGGCTGACAGCTCTCATGTGGCCATCAGCACCTGTGGGGGCCTGGTGAGCAGAGGATTCTGGGAGGCAGGGAGGAAATGCCCGAGTTTGGGAGTTAAGAAAAACACTCTAAATGTAAGTCAGAGAGGAATCACAGTGGAAATATTTAAAGCATTTTGAGCTAATCAAAAGAATTGGCTAGCTAATTTAGGATGCAGCTAAAGCAGTACTTAAAGGAAAATGTATAGCCTTAAGTCAGGCTGAAATGTGATGAACTGAACATCACCTTCGGAAGATTAGGAAAGGAATAGCAACCTAAACCCAGGAAGGTAGAAGGAACAAAATAAAGAGATAGGGCCCAGGGGTCCTGGGGTCCGGGACCTGATCCAAGTCCTCTATCCCACTTCCCCACCCCCAGCATGGCCTGATTGTGGCAGATGAGGAAGAATACTTGATTGAGCCCCTGCAAAGTGGACCCAAGAGGGGCCGGGGCCCAGAGGAGAGTAGCCCCCATGTGGTGTACAAGCGTTCCTCCTTGCGTCACCCCCATCTGGACACAGCCTGTGGAGTGAGAGGTACATCTGTCTCGGGATAGGCAAAGAGGCCACACATCTTTACCTTGAAGGAGAAGTAGGCAAGCTACCTGAGGGGAGGGGTGGCATCATTCGGACAGCAGGGCAGTGGGGCAGGGGAACCCCTGCATAGTCCAGTGGCCTTGCATAGTGAGACAGCTGGACAGGTGCTCAGGTGTAAAACTATCCATCTCCGGGATTCCTGTCTGATCAGACAGTTGAGCAGCAGGGTGGTTGTAGCAGATACTCGAGCAGTTGCACAATTAAAACACAGGCCTAAGAAGGGCTCAGCCACCATTCAGAAGGTCAGGTTCACAACCAGACTTGCAGGAGAACAGCTGTACTACCAGACATTTAGGAGATGGGAGAGTAAGGAAGCTAAACAGTAACAAAACATTTACCCAGACAATCATACAGCTAGAAAACTATGGCTGTCCAATGGAAATGCAGTGCTCTGGGACATGCAATGAGTTGTGTGGTCAGAAACCCTGGCAGACACACAAAGTTGTACAAACTTTCAGTTGTTTCAAAGTCAGTTGTACAAACAGAAAAGTGGATGGTGTCACAGGTAGGTGGCCAGTGGACAGTCAGGCTAGAGTACAGCTGGGCAGTGAGACCATCAAAAGTGACTGGTTCTACAGTCACACCGTCCCAGCAGCAAGTCCAGCTGCTGCACACATGCACATAGGCAGTGGGATTGCCGGGAAGTTGCGTAGTCATACTGGTTGTCATGGGGTGCTGAGCAGCTCTTCTACAACCAACCAGTTTGACGGTGGGGCAGCCACATCATTGCAGAACCAGACATCCAGGAAAGGGCGCACTTCTGGAACCTGATGTGGTACAACCAGAATACCCAAAAGAACAAGATATTTGACAGCCTGTCAGGCAGGCAAACCAGCAGACAGGGAATTGGACCAAAGGAGCTATCAACATACTGACCAGAAATTCTCCATCCAGACGAGAAACCATGGAAGGGGCGGCCATGGTGGCTCCGCACCCTGAAGCCTCCACCTGTCCGGCCGCTGAGCAACGAAACAGAGCGCAGCCAGCTGGGCCTGAAGCGTTCAGTCAGCCGAGAGCGCTACGTGGAAACCCTGGTGGTGGCCGACAAGATGATGGTAGCGTACCACGGGCGCCGAGATGTGGAGCAGTACGTGCTGGCCATCATGAACATTGTAAGTGCCTCCCCCTCCCTGGGGATGAAACCCCAGGAGCCTGGAGCCTGCAGACATCAGGAAAAGGGATGTCACCATCACACCCCCAGTTTCTGGCCTGAGGCTAGAGAAACGGAATGGAAGGAGCAGGGCAAGAAAGGAGGCCTGCATGGCACAGTGCTTAGGAGCAGGACTCTGAAGCCAGCCAGCCTGAGCCAAAATCCCAGCTCTGTCACTTTTTAGCTACATGCCCTTGGACCAATGACTTCACCCCTGCCTTGGTTAACTCGTGTGTACAATGAGGGTAGTAATAGCACCCACTTCATAAGACTAAGGTGGATGCAGTGAACTGATAAAGCACTTAGGACAATGCTTGGGACACAGTAGGGATTGCATAACTGTTTGCTATATAAAAATTAGCACGCAGCTTGCAGGTACTTGTTGAGGTGACCAACACACACATGGGCTCACATCTGTATGTGTTCAGAGTTCTCACTCCAGTGCCTTCCTGTGCATTCACACAGCTGACCTCACTGGCCCACACTGAGATGTACTCAATGCCCATACTAGACCTCAAGACTGGGGCTCTCTGAGCCTCAGTTTCCCCCTCAGCAAAATGGAGTTACAATAGTATCTACAGCAGGGCATAAGAGTTGGTAGCGGGGAAGCCAGGTAGAGTACTTGGTACAGAGTAAGGGCTTGATGAGCGGTGTTCCTGTCTCGCTGAAGCAAAAAGGGGAAGAGAAAGTTTAGCAGACAGATGGCCCAATATGTAGACCTGCTGTTATATCTGATTCCATTCCTTTCTGCCTCAGCCCTGCCTCCCTCCCTCCCTTGGGTTTTCAAAGTTTCCTAAAACCTGCCAGGGTCTCTGTGGGTTTCCTTGTGGGGCAATGATGTCCTAGAGCTCCAAGGTCACTGCATCATTTGTGCCCACTCACTCCAGGCCACTTCCTCTGTCCCTCTGACCACTGTCTCTAGAGCTTCCTTCCTCCCCATACTTCCACCATTCTATGGTGATGCTCACATCTTTTGGGCCACCTCTGGGCAGATACATGGGAGGCAGCCCAGGAATTGCCAGGGGAGGGATGAAGGACCAAAAAAAAAAAGGACTAGCTGAGCGAGGGTGAGTCAGAAAGAAGTGTACTGGCAAGCAGGCAGGCTTACCAGACTTGAATCCCATTTATGACACTCACCAGCTGTGTTTCCTAACCTCTCTGTGCCTCAGTTTGTTCGTCTGCAAACTGGGAATGATCGTAGCACCTACTCATGCAAAAATAAATGCACAGGCTTAGCCTGAGGCTGGGCATAGAGTAGGTGCTTGATTAAAGTGAGCTATTGTCATTGTTTTTCTGTTTGCTATTCTGGGCCCCTCTTAAGACTCCGTTTCTCTTTTTTCTTGGAGGTCAGGTTGCCAAACTTTTCCAAGACTCGAGTCTGGGAAACATCGTTAACATCCTGGTAACTCGGCTTATCCTGCTTACAGAGGACCAGGTATGGGAGCCCCACCCCTTTTCCAGCACCCCAGTGCCGCCCACCCTCTCCAGGGTGGCTGCACCCATTCACCTCTCTCTGTCCATCCTCAGCCCACTTTGGAGATCACTCACCACGCCGGGAAGTCACTGGACAGCTTCTGTAAGTGGCAGAAATCCATCGTGAACCGCAGCGGCCATGGCAACGCCATTCCGGAGAACGGTGTGGCCAACCATGACACAGCGGTGCTCATCACGCGGTGAGGGGTGGGGAGGGCTCCAAGACTTGGGCCAGGGGAACCAGTGGTCCCGGGGACCATCCAGGTCCAAGCAGAGGATCACCTGCTAGAAGGAGAGGCTGGGACTATTCAGCTGCTGCCCCCCTGGCAAGCCAGAGATGGGAGGGGCAGCTGGGAGCCTAAGAATATGGGGAGGCGGGTATTGGGCCACTTGAGTGCTGATGCACTCCTTCACTCAGTTGGTCTGTCAGTCAGTTACTTGTACACCCCAGTGTCCCCAAGGCCAGCTGGAGGCAGAGCTTAAGGCTTTGTGTGAGAGGCAGGCATTGCCTCCCAGGCAGAACTTAACCCCCTGCAACAGGCATGGTAGCCTCATCAGGGCTTAGAGAGGCCACCCAGCCTCCTCATTGTCCCCTCTCCTTCCACAGCTATGACATCTGCATCTACAAGAACAAACCCTGTGGCACACTAGGTACCCACGCTCCCTAGGTTTCACACATCTGTGAAGGCAGTGGGCTGGGTGGCCCTGGCCCCGGTGGGGGTGGGACCTGGCAGGGTGGATGGACTGCACAGCACAGCCCTGAGCCCCCAGCCCACCCCACGTGCCCACTTCCCAGGCCTAGCCCCTGTGGGAGGGATGTGTGAGCGAGAGAGAAGTTGCAGCATCAATGAGGACATTGGCCTGGCCACAGCGTTCACCATTGCCCATGAGATCGGACACACGTGAGGCCAGGGGCCACGGGAAGGGGAGGACAGTGGGTGCAGGGGAGCAGGTGCCTTAGCACCAGGCAGAGCCAACACTCCTCTCCCCAGGTTCGGCATGAACCACGATGGCGTGGGGAACAGCTGCGGGGCCCGGGGCCAGGACCCAGCGAAGCTTATGGCCGCCCACATCACCATGAAGACCAACCCATTTGTGTGGTCGTCCTGCAGCCGGGACTACATCACCAGCTTTCTGGAGTGAGGATAGAGCCGCCTGTCCCGCCCAGAGGCTCCCACTCAGGCCCCAGGGCGGGGTCCCCTGGAAGTCAGGGCTGCTGTTGAGAAGGGTCATGTTGCCCACAGGGCTGTTCCCTGGGGACCCCCTGAGTTCTTGGCCTGCAGCCCCCCAGCGTGACAGCTGCTTTCCTCTTGCCACAGCTCAGGCCTGGGGCTCTGCCTGAACAACCGGCCCCCCAGACAGGACTTCGTGTACCCAACCGTGGCACCTGGCCAGGCCTACGACGCGGATGAGCAGTGCCGCTTCCAACATGGAGTCAAATCGCGTCAGTGTAAATACGGGGTAGAGAGAGCCTTCCTGCTTTCCTTCCTGGGAGGGGAGGGAGCGCAGGGGGGCGACTCTACACAGGTACCCCCACCTCGGGCAGTGGGGTTGGGACAGCCAGGAAGGGGAGTGAGCCCCGTGGGACTGAGGTGATACAAATGTCGCAATCAGACAAGCTTTGGGGCAAGAACTGGACCTCCTGTCTCCTGTCCCCTGATTTGGGGGCTGGGCTGGGGAGAGCCTGGGAGCCACCTTCTGAGCAGCATTTCAGGCTGCAGTTGGACTGAAGTCCCAAGAGCCCTAACCGGGCCATTTTTAACCTAACATGCACACTTAGTGGAAATAGTTTCCCTGGGGAAGAACCATTTTCCCCACTTGGCAAAGAACTGGACATAGCCTTTCAGGGACACCCTGTCTGTATTTCCCACATCCCCTACCAACTGGTACACAGAACTCCTGGCCCCAGTCCTTGGCTGGACGAGCTCTGAGCCTCCTGACCATTCTCCACTTCTTTCCTGAGATTTACACTCAGCTTCCAAAGCCCCATCTCTGCAGAGGAAAGTGAGCTGGGGTCATGCTCCCAGCTCCCCCCAGGCAGCTGGAGGTCTGCTGGCTTCCAGCTTCAGTCACCAGGGCCACCAGTTTAGCTGGGGTCTGCCCCTCTACTGCCCATCTCCCCATATCCCAGTACTTTACACCCTCCAGACTCACAAGCTCAGAGTTTGCAACGCCATGTCCAAGCTAAGGCCATGTTAACTCAAAACAGGCAGTAGGCAGCTGTTAAAATGCCCTCACTTCACTTCAGTGCAACACAAGGAGGTAAATCCTGGATCAATTTATATGTAATTGATGTTACTCTCTCGCCTCCACACCCTAACTGACTGGTAATGACAGCACCCTCTAATGAATTCCTAAAGAATTCTGAAAGTACCCTGAGCATCTGCTGTGCCCCAGGTATCCTAACAATGACGACAATGGTTGGCATTTCTGAGCATTCACTATATGCTAAGTATGTGATGTGTATCATCTCATTTAAGCTCTTGACGATCCTGTTACCCCCACACTACAGATGAAGAGACTGAGGCATAGGGAGGGTGCCTTTCCCAGAGTCACAGTTGGAGAACATGGCAGAGCTGGGATTTGAATCCAGGTCTCTCTATGACTCCACATTTTATAAATGGGTGGGGGAAGGGAGGAAGTGCCAGAATATCAAGCACAGACCAGTGCTAGCTGTAGGTTGGATTGACTCATTTTTCCAAGGAGCGTGTTTCTGGCCCTCCTGGCAAAGGGGAGTTGTTGGCTGCATGTAAATTGGTTCATATGTGTAAGGAGCTGTACGTACCTAGTGTCTGGTCCGGAGATAGCTGAAGTCATTGTTACTCAATAACAGGGCATTTGTGCAAGCCCTTTCATATCTACTCTGTTGCATGCCTTTCAGCCTTTTATGGAGGCAAGGCCCATCTTGTGGATGAGGAAACTAGCCCAGAGAAGGCAAGTGTGTTGCAAGTGAGTGGCAGGGGTGAAGCATCCACATATTCCAGTGTGCGCTTGTGGGGAGGAGGGGAGACAGGACTGGAATAGGCATTCAGAGGTGTCAGAAGTGGGATTGGAACATGTGGTACTTTTGTAAATGGCCAGGAGGACATAAATGAGGTGAAGCCAGAAGACCAGGCTGAATTTTTAGCTCAAAAGTATCCTCTGCAGGGGCAGAAGGCAGGGTCTCTGGAGGATATTTGTGGGAGCAAGTCTCACGACAACCCTCCAAATTTTTCACATGTGTGCAGGTGACACAAAATGTCCCTTCCTACAGCCATTGTGTGATCCAATCCCAAATCTTAAAAGCTTAGAAGGATTATGTTCAAAGAGGAGATTACATGTGCTTATAAAAAGGAGACTGAAGGATTTCCTCTTCACAGGGGAAGACCCTGGGAGGTGGGGCAGGTGTAAGCTAGAGAGTCTAAGATTTGGCCACACCTGGACCCACAGGGTCTTGTCTGGGGATGTTAACCTGGACCTAAAGGCCCAGAGGGACTTCCTGGGACTGGTACAGGACTTGCTGCTAGGTCCTGGCCGAGCCCAGCAGAAATCAGACAGCAAGAAGGGGTTTGCTTTTTCACTGGTGGAAGCAGAAGGACATGCCACGCAGGCCCAGCCTGGCCGGTCTTCTCCTACCCCCCACAGATAAAGACCTTTGGGAACTTCCCCAGTTTAGGTGAGGGGAACAAGGAGAACCTCCCACTGGGGAAAAGTTGGAGATGGGCCCCTTGACCTGAGCCATCTTCCAGGCCTGATTTTTCAAAACCACAGCTCTTGAGCAGGCTGCTTTGCCCATCCCAAAAAGGAATCCGGAATCCTTCCTCTTCATTCCTCAGCAAATCCCACGTTTCCTTCTGGAAACTCAGGAGGTGCCAGGGGCTGAACTGAAAAGGGGTTACATCATAGACCCTTCAGTCAAAGGTCTGGGTTAGTAATCAGGAGGCCCTTTAGTAGCTGCACAGTCTTCAGCAAATGACCTCGCCTGTCTGAGTCTTGGTTTTCTTGCAGTAAAATTGGGATAATGATGCTGGGGGTGATTTATGGCACACGGGTGTTCAATAAGTGCACCGCTTATATTGGCAGAGAGGAGGTCCCAGGCCATGCCCTGCTCAAAAGTCCAAGATTTCTTGAGACCCAGTAGAGGAGCGTTAGGGGCCCACTGCCCAGCACACCTCCTGGGTACCCTTCACCCACTCCATGGGAGGGAGGGGGTGAGCTTGAGCAGACATCTTGGCCCGCAGGAGGTCTGCAGTGAGCTGTGGTGTCTGAGCAAGAGCAACCGGTGCATCACCAACAGCATCCCAGCTGCAGAGGGCACGCTGTGCCAAACACACACCATCGACAAGGGGGTGAGAGATGCTCCGGCCAAAGCCCTGCCTCTGGCCTGAATCCACACCCCCACACCTCAAACCACACTCGCCCTGAACATTGTCTGGCTCCCTGTCTACAGCCCTATACCACCTGACTGTATCCCAGTCCTCAGATCTCACCCCTGTCCTCCCATTTCAGCCCCATTCGAGGGGGTGCTGAGAGACCCCTGGCTGGGTGGGAGGGGCATGCAGGAATGAGCACCAAGCTCCTGAGAGCCAGGCAAGCCGAGCTCACCTCTCCCATCCCACCCACAGTGGTGCTACAAGCGGGTGTGCGTCCCCTTCGGGTCACGGCCTGAGGGCGTGGATGGGGCCTGGGGCCCATGGACCCCATGGGGCGACTGCAGCCGGACTTGTGGGGGTGGCGTGTCCTCCTCCAGCCGTCACTGCGACAGCCCCAGGTCAGTCCTCAGGACAGCTGGTGAGGAGATGGAAGGGGCTCCCCTACTCTCCCTGCCCCATTTCTCTCATGTCCCCCACTCTTTCCAGGCCCACCATCGGGGGCAAGTACTGCCTGGGCGAGAGACGACGGCATCGCTCTTGCAACACGGATGTGAGTCCCCCCCAAGCTGGGTCCCTGGGACTAAAAGAGGCACAAGGAGCCACTGCTGGCTCCCTGCAGGCCTTCTCCCTCCCCTTCCCTTCTGCTTGGGCCTCCCACCCAGTTCTCCCCTCAAACCTCTCCAGGGATCTGGCTCCTTTCAACTCTTGCAGTAGATTACTCTCCCGCCTAGAATACTTGCTTGGCCACCACCACCCTCTCCCTTCATAGCCCAATTTCCCCAAAGAGCCCTGCCTGCCCCAAAGCTGTCACTGGGCTCCTTGTTACCAGGCTCCCTGTCACCAAACCCAGTAGCCATATTTGCAGTCTGCTTGTGCCATCTTCTGACCAGGGACCGCCGGCCTCCTATCCAAAACTCTTCACCTGCATCCCAGTGTCCTGCACTCCCAGCCCCTCCTAGGCTGCAGTTTCTTGTCTCCTTTTCTGAGCTTCTCTGCTGCCCCTTTTTTAACACTGGGGTTCTCCCTGGCTTGTCCTGGGTGTAAACACATCTTATGTGCACACACCTAGTAGGCACAAGAGGGCACTAATGGGGGGAGCTTTTGAGTGAGGAGTGGACTACTATCTCTAAGGAGTCCACATGTCCCTCACACTCACAAAGAGCTGGGCACCTTCCTCAGTTTGCCTTGCTCCTTTCTAGGTCTGTTCTCTCAAGAAAGGCCCCAGGTTCTGACACCAGAAACCCAGGCATCACCCCAGCTTGCACCTGACATCTAATGTCACCTAGTCTCTTTTCAGATGCACCTGTCCCTCCAGCCCCACTGGGTGAATTTAGCCCAAGCCACCACCCAGTCCTTCACAGCTTCCTCCCTGCCTCCAGCCTCACCCCTCCAGCCCATCTCTTCTCCAAGCAGTAACTCTTTGCCCTGGGCCTCTGCCCTAACTCTACCCCTGGACACCTGGCCTCCCTCCCTCTCCTGTCTCATGCCCCCAGGACTGTCCCCCTGGCTCCCAGGACTTCAGGGAAATGCAGTGCTCTGAATTTGACAGCATCCCCTTCCGTGGAAAATTCTACACATGGAAAACGTACCGAGGAGGTGAGCAGGGGGCTCAGGAGGACATGGGAGCAGTTGGATAGAGCATCATGGGTCATCCCTGAGCCCGCCCCTCATGCAAGGAGCCAGAGTGCCAGACAGGACACTGGGAACCCCCATTCCTTCTGCCTAGTCTGCCCAGTGTTCTTGGATCTGGGGTCCGTCCCTCTTGGTTTCCCTTGCCCCAGGGAGCAAGCAGGAAGATCCAGGGCCTCCTGGCCTTGGGGGGGGGTGCTCTGCCCACAGCCCCCCCACCCCCGGCCACCACAGATGAGAATAAGTCTACCAAGACATGATCTGCTGGGGGAGGAAAGGTGGCAGATCTCTCAAAGGAGAAGGGCCAAGAGCCTTTTCCTCAATGGGCTTTTATTTGGATCATTTTGTACAGGAATACAGGTAAAGCTCATTAATCATTGTCAGGCAGTAAGGATCAAACCATAGATAACACACAAAGAACTGTGAGGGCCTATTTTGAGTCAGGGTCAGATAGCTAAAGAGCCATAAAACTTTGAGGAACAAACTCACCTCTTGCTTGGACCCTTATTTAATTGAGAACATTCTAAACAAAGCAGGTTTCACAGGATTTTACATATTCTTTCTTGGGTCTGATTGCCCTAGGGAACCCGCCCTTTCCAGCACAGGGTAGTACCCACCACCAGCATTGTTTCAGGCTTAATTAAGGCACTGTCTCAGGCTTAAGTCAGGCAGGGAAATAAGGCAGCCAAGAGATTAGGAGACTTCTCACAGACAGAATGAGGGCTCAGGCTATGTCAAAGCTGAGGGTCCATCACCGCCTTTTGCTGTAGCCCCCAAGTCTTTCCCTGGGGCCTCCCCATGATCGTGCCTGTCTTCGGTCATTACCCTCCTTGGGGAGTCTCACCCATCATTGGCTAACCGATCAAACATTGGGGGCCAGGCAGGGTGAAGTAAAAGGAGCAGAAGTGGCCAGCGAGATAAGCTTTGTCTCCTTAGTGGCTTATGATCCGAACGTCGCTCACTCAGCCTTAGCCCTGGGAGGGGGTTACAGCTTCTGAAACCAGGCAGGGCAGTTCCCAACACTGGCCCTTGGTCTAATGGGCCCATGCCCCCCAGGGGGCGTGAAGGCCTGCTCACTCACCTGCCTGGCGGAAGGTTTCAACTTCTACACAGAGAGGGCAGCAGCCGTGGTGGACGGGACACCCTGTCGCCCAGACACAGTGGACATTTGTGTCAGCGGCGAGTGCAAGGTGGAGGGGACTCCCAGAGAGAGGGAAGGGGATGGGGGACTGGGGAGATGTCACTCACTGACAACCCCCCACCATTGCCCTCCCCAGCACGTGGGCTGTGACCGGGTCTTGGGCTCCGACCTGCGGGAGGACAAGTGCAGAGTGTGTGGGGGTGACGGCAGTGCCTGCGAAACCATCGAGGGGGTCTTCAGCCTGGCCTCACCAGGGGCGGGTGAGATACCCCACTGCGCTGCCACACTCCCCACTGGGCTGAGGGCAAAGCTGGCCCCGACCACAGTAGTCAAGATTAGCAAACTCTCAGGCCCAGGGACCCAGTGGAATGTTGAGACCCGAAAAAGTCTTGGGGGACCCAGCGATGCCCCAGATTAGGGTCAAGGACTGGCCTTGGGCTCTGAAGCCTAAATCTTGGTAATTAACATGTCCAAGAGAGTGGGAACCAAAATCTCTCCCCGCCCCCATCCAGGGGACCTCCTACCCAAGTATGGTTCAGGAGACAGTGGGAGTCCAGGCAGATTAACCAGAACTTGGGACACAGGTGTGCAGGGACAGAGGATTCCCAGGGGCCCATGATCATCCAGGCTGTAAACTGTGAAGCCTACTGAGAACACCACTCTGACTGCTAAAGCCACCATGTCACCCTGTGTGGGGCAGGGCCTCCACAGCACCCCCTTCTCTCTGCCCAGGCCGACCTGCTGCTTGATGGGGAGGGGGGGAGCGCAGATTGGACCATTTTGGTGGTTAGAGAGGCAGGAAAGTTTGTTGGCAATCCCAGCCTGGCTACTTCCTAGCTGTCAAACCTGGGCTTTGCTTCTCTGAGCTTCAGTTTTATCCTCTGTAAAATGGATATAATGATACATCTACTTCCCAGGGCTGGAGCTGGGGACACAGTATGAGGTCCCTATAAGTGTTTAGCACAGTAATGGTTAGCTGCTATCATCTGGGGCCGCAGGAGGCGGGCAGGTGTGGGGGACAGGTCAAGTGGGTGACACCTAGCTTCACTGTCCAGGGTATGAGGAAGTCGTCTGGATCCCCAAGGGCTCCATCCACATTTTCATCCAGGACCTGAACCTCTCCCTCAGTCACCTAGGTGAGCTGGAGGGCAGAGGCAGAGGGCTGGGGGTCAGCTTGGCTGAGATTCTGACCCCTGTGCTGTCTCTCAGCCCTAAAGGGAGACCAGGAGTCCCTGCTGCTGGAGGGGATGCCCGGGACCCCTCAGCCACACCACCTGCCCCTGGCTGGAACCACCTTTCAGCTGCGACCAGGACCAAATCAGACACAGAGCCTAGAAGCCCTGGGACCCATTAATGCATCTCTCATCGTCATGGTAATGGTGGAAGCAAAGTGCAGAGGACATCATCCTTGTGGGGACTCCAAGCCTGACTTAGCTTTGATGCACTCCCTCCCCATCCCAGGTGCTGGCCCACAGAGAGCTGCCTGCCCTCCGCTACCGATTCAATGCACCCATTACCCGTGATGCACTGCCCCCCTACTCCTGGCACTACGCACCTTGGACCAAGTGCTCTGCCCAGTGTGCTGGAGGTGAGGCCAAGGTGGGGCCGGGTGGAGCACTAGTCACCTGACCTTCTGGAAGAGGCAGGGCTGAGCAGGCCTCTCACCCACCCCCAGGCAGCCAGGTGCAGGCCGTGGAATGCCGCAATCAGCTGGACAGCTCGGCCGTGGCCCCGCACCATTGCAGTGCCCACAGCAAGCTCCCCAAGAGACAGCGTGCCTGCAACACAGAGCCCTGTCCACCTGAGTGAGTACTCACCCATGTGCAGGGTCATGGAGACAAGTACTGCTGTGGCCTTGCTGCTGAGATCAGAGGAACGAATGGTCCCAGGATTGAAATGACAGTGTTCCCCAAGGTCGGGTCTAGGCTCTCCTGGAATCAGAGTCAGTACTCCTAGTCAAGTGCAACTTAGCCACCTCCTCTTGGGGTGATGTGTCTTCCCACCCCAGTGTGGGCACAGATGATTTCCAAGTATAGGCTTCCAACTCGGTGCCCATCTCCACAGCAATGCTGGTTGCTGGGCAGGAGGAAGACATGCTAGTGCCCCAGGGTCAGGGTGCCCTGCTCTATACTCTCAGACCCCATATCCCCCACAGCTGGGTTGTGGGAAACTGGTCACGCTGCAGCCGCAGCTGTGATGCGGGCGTGCGCAGCCGCTCTGTTGTGTGTCTGCGCCGCATGTCGGCTGCGGAGGAGAAGACGCTGGATGATAACGCGTGCCCACAGCCGCGCCCACCCATCCTGGAGGCCTGCCATGGCCCTGCCTGCCCACCGGAGTGGACCGCCCTTGACTGGTCAGAGGTCAGCCACCCCTTCCCACCTTTGCCCAACCCACTCGCTGTGTAGTGCAGGGCAGGACCTGGGTGCTGGGTGCCCGCTGAGGTACCGTCCCACCGCCATAGTCACCAGCCCCTTTCGCTAGCCTGAATGGACCATCCTTGACTGGTCCAAGGTTAGCCAGGCCCTCCTTGCCATCCACTGGACCAGCAGCATCCTCCCCACTCCCTGTGACTGTGGGGACAGGAAGGGGGACAGCCCCCTGAGCATGAAATACCCCCTCCGACTGCAGTGCACCCCCAGCTGTGGGCCGGGCCTCCGCCACCGCGTAGTCCTTTGCAAGAGTGCAGACCACCGCACAACACTGCCCCCCGCACACTGCTTGCCTGCAGCCAAGCCGCCAACCACCATGCGCTGCAACTTGCGGCGCTGCCCCCCTCCCCGCTGGGTGGCAGGAGAGTGGGGCGAGGTAGGTGGGTGTCCCTGGGGGGTGGAAGCCAGGACAGGAGTGGCTGTGCAGTGGCTTATCCAGGATGCCCCACAGTGCTCCGTGCAGTGCGGCCTTGGGCAGCAACAGCGCTCAGTGCGCTGCTCCAGCCACACCGGCCAACCATCACGGGAGTGCACTGAGGCGCTGAGGCCACCTACCACACAGCAGTGCGAGGCCAAGTGTGACAGCACATCCCCTGGGGACAGTCCTGAAGGTATGTGGGGCAGGGGGCCAAGTGGTACTAGAAGAGTCCTGTCCAGAAGAAGCCACAGGAGAGTGTGGGGGTCCTGACCATGGGCCAGAATCCTTCCCAACCACTGAATCCTTTTTGTCTCCTGCAGGCCAGTATTACTGTCCCCTTCCTGCAGACATTTATTAAGTGCCACTGTGTGCGAAGCATTTCAGGCACCTGATCCTTTTGGGGACCCAAACTTGGGTCACTCCCCCAGCCACCTCCATGACCTTCGACTTATTCACCTCCACCAATAGCATTATTTTCCTACTATTCTTTCTTTAAATCAGAGTTTTCAACCTATAGTATAATTGATGTCTTGGACCACATGATTCTTTGTCGTGGGGCTGTCCTGTGCATTGCAGGATATTTAGCAGCATCCATGACCTGTACCCCTGCAGACGCCAGTAGGATTCCTCTCCACCAGTGGGGACAGACATTGCCAAATATCCCCTGGGGTGGGGCAAAGTCACATCCCCTAGAGAACTGCTGCTTTAAATATGCCCTTTTTTTCTATTTAAGTAAACTTTTTCGTAGCCATAGATTACTTACAGGAGCACAGGAATCAAACTGCCTGGGTTCATCTTCCACCTCTTGCCTTCGTTTTCTCCTCTGTCAGGGGGTTAAAAATATAGTCACTTGAGAGCGTGCTGCATTAGAGGGGTGGAATAAAATAATCCACATGAAGCCCAGGGGCCCCAAGACCTGATTCCCATCCTGCTCCCACCCTCTGCAGAGTGCAAAGATGTGAACAAGGTCGCCTACTGCCCCCTAGTGCTCAAATTTCAGTTCTGCAGCCGAGCCTACTTCCGCCAGATGTGCTGCAAAACCTGCCATGGCCGCTAGGGGGCGCGCGGACCCCTGAAGCACAACTGAGCGCCGGCTTGGAAAGGAGTCCGGGTTGCAGCTGGCCAGCCTGAAGGAACACGAGGGCAGGAGCTGGAAATGAAGGGTTGAGATGGAGCCGGAAGTTATTTATTGGAAACCCCTGTAGGGCCCCAGGCTGGAAAATAGAATGGGGCTGACCATCCCCAGGGCCCCTCCTCAGTTCCTTTCCCGCTTCACAGTGAGACCTTCTCCAGGGTGGGCTGGGGGAGGGAACAACTGTTTGACTTAGTGCCCTTTTCACCCACCCCTAGGGAGTCCCCCACACTCCTCCATCTTTGATCGGAATACATACTGTGAAGAGTGGGGGTGGGGAGGGGAGTCAGCCGGTGCCCTGACCCCCAGCACTGCCCTATCCCTTCACTCTGGGCTGGAGGGGGTTTGTATCCACCGTGGGGGAAAGGGGATTAGCACCACCTCCCTGATACCCTTCCCCTGACCACACCAGCTACAGGGGTGGGTTAGAGGTGGGAAGACCACGCCAACCTTTGCCTGTCCCAGGGGACCCAACATCCAGGCAGCCCCGTCCTGGCACTGCAGGCCCTGCCCTGGGGCCCACACACCCCTTGCCAGGAAGTACTACATCAATAAAGCTCTGTCTTGTGTAGATTTCCGCACGTGGAGTGTGTGTGTGTCCCTGCCCCAGACTGGAAGCAGCCCCAGCAGCCTGGAAGGGGGCTTTTACCAACTGAGACTAGAGCCCAGTGACCTTAGGACAGATACACAGCTTCCTGCAGAGGCTCTTGAAGCCACAGGGTCTGGCACTTGCCATCCTAGCCATCACATTCCTGGTCCCTCCACAAGCTCCAGTTGCTCCTGCCTTTGCTTGAGCTGTTTCCTCAGCCAGCAGTGCCCTTCCCTTCCCTCTTCACCTGGTCAACTCCAACTTACCCTGCAGTCTCACTCAGCACAAGGTTGCTTTCTCCCAGAAGCCTTCCCTTATGCCCCAAAAGGTGGAGGTCCTCCTGCTGCCTGCTATTTACTCTGAGTGCCTGGAGGCATTTGCTGAGGTTTGCAGGTGCCAAACCAATCTTGCTGGGCCCATGTTCCCAGCAAGAGTCCCAGGGAGAAGGGAGTGCCTTCTTGTCTGTGGCCATGAAAGGGCAACGGTCCCTGGCACGCCCAAGACAGGATGTTGTGCAGCCCTGGACCACAAGGGTAACCCAGCCCTCCCTCCTCCCTGCCAGGCTTTCCCAGGGTCTAGGCTGCTGCCTCCACTACTTCCTTGCTCTGTGGCACAGTGAGGTGACATCCTCTCAGAACTGCCATTTCTTCAAATATCCAGAGGAGACCAGTACGTCGTGGTCTGCTGATCTCCCGAAGGTCAGGCCATGAGTCCACACTTGATCAATCCAGCATGTTTCAGATGCTGTGGGCTGGGGGGAGGGGGGGGCTCATGCTCCCATTTTATGATGAGAAAATGGGGCAGCCCTGGAAGTAGCAGAGCTGGAGGTCATTAAATCCAGAGCTGACCTGCAAAGTGTGGGACCCAGCAGGGGCACCTGGCTCCTGGTCCCTCTGCTCCTGTTGCCTTCCCCTGACACACACACACACACACCTACTTGCAAAGACTGTTCTGAAGGAAGGACCAACTGAGGCTGCTCTGGAAGTAGGGGCTTGTTCAGGGATTCCCAGAGAAGACACAAGTCTGAGGTGGTTTTGTGCTTCCTGGGGTCACCCTGAACAGATCAGTCCTGCAGCCAACTGACCTGCGTGTTCCTTGCTGCAGCCCCTGTCCCCAGGGAGTTGGAGAAGGGGACTTCTGGGGTCTGGTAGCAGCTGCCATCAATCCTTGATCTCTCCCTTCAGGCTGAGAGCCCCAGATAGCCAGCTCCCTCAGCTCTGCCAGCTACAGGAGCTCTCTCCCCGCCCCCTGGGCCCAGCTTCCCTCCTCTGTAGCTGAGGGCCCCTCCCGCCAAAGGAAGTGAGAGGGGTCTGTTGTAAGAGGAACTAGGGCTGGGAGTCTGGTGAAGGAGAAGGAGCAGGGCCATGCCTGAACCACCCCCCGGAGCCCTCTAAGCCTGCACCCTCCCACGACCCATTCAGGCACCCCCAGAAATCCAGATATCACCACCACCATGGTAAGTCCTTCAAGGGTGTGGGCCCTGAAGTACAGCGGTAGGGGGTACCAGCCAAGGGGAGGTGTCCTGAAGGCCACCATCAGAAAGTAGAGACATGGAGAGGGACACAGCAGTCCCTTTTGGGGTCCCTCCATGCAGGTACCCCTAGCGTCCCTCACCGGGACCAAACTTCCATCTAATGGTGGACAGGATGCCAGAATAATGATGGGGGCCAAGAGTGGAGCATAGCCCTGGCTAGGTGGCTCAGTTGGTTGGAGCGTTGTCTGTACACAAAAAGTTTGCCAGTAGGATCCCTGGTTAGGGCACATGCATACCTGGGTTGCAGGTTCAGTCCCTAGTCAGGGTGCATACAGGAGCCAACCGATTGATGTTTCTCTCTCACATCAATGTTTCTCTCTCTCCCTTCCTCTCTAAAATCAATAAACATATCCTTGAGTGGGGATTTTTTTTAAATGGAGCAGTAACTGAAGGACAGAAGGTGGCCCTGCGGGATCTCACAGGGTCTGCAAGGACAGGGACATACCCCTTAGGACATAGGAAACCTGGTTTCCAGCTCAGCCTGGTCCCTTATCTCCCCCTGCAGTCTTGGGCAGGTCACTTCCCCTCTCTGGACCTCAGTTCCCACGTATGTCATATTTGGAAGTCAATCAAGATGTGGAAGGTGTTTTGGGGACCTCTCAGTTGGAACTTTAGAGGGTCTGTGGGTTCAGCTACTCTGAGTCCACACCCAGGAGAGGAAGCTGTGTCAAGTGGGGGGTGGTGACAGTGTAGTGACAGTGTGCCCATGCGGGTGACGGGAGGTCTGGCTGTGGCAATCACAGAAGAAGATGGCAAGTCACAGGGCTCATACCACCACAGGCACCCTTCCCTGCCAGGATGGTGGGGAGACACTGTGGCCAAAGGCATCACTGTCTGGTGAGGCTGGTGTAACAATGCCTGTGGTGACAGAGTGGGGGCCTGTCATGGTCATGGACTTAAACCCAATAGCATCATAACACACCAAGAGAGTGCCTGGGATGGTGACAAAAGTCACCCCCATAGCCCCATGCATCTGCAACCACTTCAGCTTTCATTTTTTGTCATTCTGTCACTGAGAGCATGTGGCTGGAACAGTCAGAGTTCATGGTGACAACTGGGAGCTTCTTGCTGTTGCAGCAAACAGCTGCCCAAGGCAGAGGCAGGAAGGCAGACCAAGAGGCAGGATAGTGTTTGTCTTAGAACACCTTGTTTCAGAAAGCTAATGACAACCTGGGTGTCATTATTCAAGGATCATCTGCATAAATCATAACTAAGCCATCAGCTAGAGCTCTGGGCTTGGGGAAGAAATTCTTCTGAGAAGAAGCCAAGCCAGGAAGACCCAGGAGCTTAAGTTGGCAGGCTTTGATCAAAAGAACACAGGAAATGATTTTCTACTTGAGAGAAAAGCAACCCCTCCCAAGGAAGCTGTGTGAAAAATGCTTAGTCAGCATGTGCTTGGCTGCTGGGTTCTGGGAGGGAGAAACTCACCCCAGAGGACCACGGACTAAAAGAAGAATGGAAGCCACCCATGAGGCCAATACCTCTGACATCTGTCTGGAGGGGTGATGGTGCCTGGGAGAGTGTTGAAAGTTTCAGGAACTTTAGGAACAATGTTCACAAAGCTCTTCACAGAGATGGAACATGCACCATCACCACCACTGAGGGTTACGCTTACTCAGGGCTGGCGTCAGCGAAGGCCATGGGTGGAGGCCACATTCTCCTTGTTGGAAAGGAGTTGCTGTTGAAAGATAGCCGTTGGGTTCCCGGTGCCAGTGGTGGCGATGAGGCTGCTGCTGGTCACTGGAGGCCAGTGGTCTCGTGGTTCCGTGGGCATGCAGGCAGTGCAGGTGGCTGTTTGGGTGCCAGCTAGTGGGGAACACTGGTGGATGCTGGTGAGTGCTTTCAGCTGGAGGCCGGATGCATGGAATGATGGCAGTTGGTGGTCACCGTTATTCCGAGTTGGGTGACCTTGGTAGTGTTTGTTTGCTGTTGAGTGTTCATTTTTTGTTAGTGGCAGCAATCCCAGGAGCCATGGTGAGGCACAGCTGGTTTTTGAACAGGTGGTGTCGATCGCTGCTTCTGTGGAAGCTGACTGCGGGTGGTTGCTGAAGGCTAGTGCTGTGACCCTGAAGGTGGCTGTTGACGGTAGTTAGTTATGGTGGGTTGCTGGTGCTGGTGAGGATGGGTGGTGTTGGTGGAGTGTGATGGGGGGACCCTGGTGGCAGAATCAGTCGCTGTTTCTGTTTGATGCTGGCTGATGGTGCTGTCATTGAGGTTATTACTAGTGTGTTTGACTTTGGTGGTGGAGGATGGGAACAAAAGATGCAATTCGTTGTCCTTGGGTGGTGATGGTGGTGACATGAGGGTGATGGTGGTGGTTTTTAAAGTACAGATATGAAGCCAAGAGACCAGTGGTGTGGCTGCTAGATCCAGGGGCAGTGGCCAGGGGAAGGCTGGGGGCTGAGAGCGAATTAGGAGGAAGTACTCCGGAAGGACAAGGGTCCCCACAGGTTGGAGAATGGCCTCTGGCTAGGACAAAAAGGAGAGGGAGACCCTGGGAGCCTTTGGAGATAAGAATGTTGTCTGCACAGTGTACAAATGCAGGGTTTGGCCCCAGAACTCCACTGAGCTGGGGCAGGGCAGGACCAAGGCAGAGGGCACACTTGGGGTTGTAGCAAGGACAGGGGCTGGGGGCCGTCTTCAGCAGCCACAACAGCTTCACACCTCCTCCTTGGCTGGCAACCACAGCTTGCAGGACCCTAGCAAGGAAGGAAGTGGCTGTTTTGTTGCTCTCTCTAGTCTGGGGCTCTGTTCATCACCACCCAAGGGAGGCCAGAACAGTTGGGGCAAGTTGCAAAATCTCTCGTCCAGCCCTTCCTCCTGGCTCCACGCCCTGCATCTGAGGACCAACCCAGCTGCCACTGTGGCTGTCAAAGGTGGGGAAAGCTAGCATTTCCTCTTCACACACTTCACCTTGTTGAATCTGAGGCAGGGAGGTTAGACCAGCTGTCGTATAACCCAAAAGTGCATAGGATTTCAAATCAGTAACCCCCCAAGGTCACACTTTTAACAGCCACCTTGACATAAAACCTCCTCTTACAAATGAGAGGCCACTCAGGAGGGTGTGCAGACCCTCACAAGCCCAGGGCTGCCCATCCTGGCTCTATTTGGACCTGAACTCTCTGTTCCACTGAAGCTAGGATCCTGGTGTCCCACATACACCCAAGGCCCTCCTGGCCCATGGCTCCTGCAGCCACCACTAACTCCACCTGGGAAGTTCATGTTGTAAGACCTGCCTTCCCCAGGAAGCCCTTCTGATTACCCCATCTCTCCTTACTACCAACTGGTGGGGACCCACTGTCTCCCTTGGGCAACTCACTTTGCCTGCTTGGGACAGAGTTCCCCTAGGCCTGGTCCCACCTACCTTGCACATACAGCAGGGGCCCAGGGACCCTATCCCCTGCAGGGCTCCCTTGCCCAGCCCTGCAGGAGCCCTCCCCTGGTCACAAACAGCCCCACCCTCCTCTGGCACTGGGGAAGCCCCACCCCAACACACCACTCTTCAGTCAAGCGCACCTCTCTAAAGAGCTGAAATAAGAAGCTATCTTCCCTTTCCCACTCCGGCCAACTCCAGCCCTGACCGTCTTTCACAAGAGCTCTAGCAGGTTGAGTCACGCTTGGCTTATGGTCAACTTTGACCACAACCTCTTTGTTGCACCCCACATCCCAAAAAAAGGACTTAGGAACAAACAGTTTCAACTTGACCCATGAAGACTTGAGGGCCTCAGAGAGAGGGACACCCATGACAGAGGGCAGGGGGCAGTCTCATCCATATGGTATCTGATTCATTCAGTCAGTCATTCCATAAGTATCTGTTGCCAAAGATGGACATATCCACTCCGTGCACAGGGGCTGCCCACTGCTCTTCCTGAGGTGCCCAGTGCCTCTGTTCTCTGTGTTAGCTCATTGGCTCCTCTCAGTGAACCCATGCTGGAAGTTTATTATGGAATTCATTTTACATATGGGGAAACTGAGGCTTGGAGAAGTCAGTGGCCTCCCGGAGTCAACTGTCAAGCCAGGCCTCACCCACTGTGCCCACTTGATCAAAACCCTCTCTCCCTCTACCACTCACAGCCCATATGTCTTGTGATTACATGGAGCCAGGAGTGGATCTGGGGGTCCAGGTGTCTGGGGCAGGACTCAGCAAGAGATGGCAGGGGCTGAAAGAGGCCAAGGGCCACTCAGCCAAGTAGGGGAAGTAGGGAGGAACAGGAAGAGGAACCAAGTCTTCAGAGCCAGGAGAGGCAGCTAGACACCGCCAGCCCTGCAGACTCTGACCTCCGAGAAAGGAAGTGGCCTTGAGGGTCAGCTCTGTCTGAGGGGCCCGAGAGCCTGGAAACCAGGCCGACGCCAAAGGGGAAACCCTAAACAGGACCATTCTTGTCCCTGCCCTATCCTCATCTTGCCCAAAAGACCTGCCCCACCACCTCTGACCCAGACCAGGCTAGGGAATGAAAGGCCTTGCTTATCCTCACCCAGGTCCTCCCTTCCTGCTGTATGACCTTGGGGGGGAGGGAGGGGTGGTATGCTTGACCTCTCTGGGCCATGGTTTTCTCTTCCTCAAAGTGGACCTAATCATATGTTCTCTCAACCTCAGCATATGTTGAGAGAATTAAATGAGTTAATTCAGGGAAAAACCTTAACCAGAATCTGGCACAGAATAAGTGCCCCATGGGGTGTTAACTTTCCTTGCTATTGTTGTCATCAGTTACCATAGTTACCACCCAAGACCCCACCTCTTGAGATCTTCAGAGAGAGAATCCACTTCCTGTCCCGCCCAGTAGCTCCTACCCACCTGCATCCATACCCACTGCCACTCCTGCCCCACCAGGACCACCAACGCACTCTGGTCTCCCCATGTTACAAACAGGAAACATGTTCCCCTGACCCCATCTCTCCCCATAGCCCCTTTCCCTCATCCGCTTCTCAGCCAGACTGTCCCAAAGCATCCTCCACTCCTCCTGGCCTCCCAACCTGACTGATGATCCTGAGGTCACCAACACTCTCCATGGGGTCCCTCTCAGTCTCCAGGGGGCAAGAATGCTCTTCAGTAGCTTGTGGTGCCATCAACGGCTCCCTACTTCTCCCAACCAGCTCTTGTCACCTGCAAGCCACCCTATCCTGACAGGCTCCCTGAAGCCCTGAAATGAAATTCGCAATAAGACACACTGACTACCATTGTTTCAGAAATCATTACAGTGATCCCCTGGAATACCCTGGAAAAAGCCACTTCCAGTGAACCGTGTGCGTAAAGATGAGCTGCTCAGGCCAGTGGACCAACAAGGCCCACAGGAGCCACCAGGTGCTTGCACCCACCCATGGGCGTCTCCACACACTGACAGCCCCACCACAAGCAGCAGGAGCTTCCAAATGCTGAACAATTCTCAGTAAATGCTGAACAAATTTTTTAAAAGTCATCAGAACAAAACAAAATCTGAGCAAAAGATTTTCTGTTTATAGGTAAAATCGAATTTGGTTGTAGTTTCCAAGGACTGATCATAAACAGGTATGTCACTTACATGGACACCTGCCAGGTGAGTGAAGAGCTGTAGTCAGGGTGATAATCTGAATGTAAATCTGGCACCTGCCAGGCATGTCTCTATCCCCATGACAACCAAAAATGCTCCTGCCTTTCCTCATGTCCCCAAAAGCAATATGGCCCTGCTGAGAGGTCTCCAAGCCACAGACAATCAAGTCCCAGTTGCTTTGCTTGGCATCAAAGGCTCTTCAGGACCTTTCTCTGGATGGCCCCCTCCATTCATTCATGCTCTCCCTCCCTCCGTCACTCATTCATTCAAATGTGGCCTGATACCTTGTTGAGCCAGGCATGGCAGGAGTCCCTTATCTCAGGAGCTCACATACCAGAAGATGAGGCTAATATGCAGAGTGTCCAAAACATGGATGGGGCAATGGTGAAGGAAGCCCAGTGGACTGTGGGAGTCCAGAGGGAGCACCTGACCGGCCTGGGTTCAGGAAGTTCTTCTTGGAGGAGGCATCCCCTGAACCAAGTGTTAAAGGACAAATGGCCATTCACCAGGCAGGAAGAGTGTTGTGAGCAGAGGGCTCAGTATCTGTAAAGGCTTAGAGGCAATTTAGTAAAGAACTGAAAGAGTTCTTTACTAAAGAAGGCCCTAGCTGGTGTGGCACAGTTGGTTGGAGTGTCTCCCATAACTGAGAGGTTGTGGGTTCAGTCCCTGGTCTGGGCAGGTACAAGAGGCAGCCAACCAATCAATGTTTTTCTCTCTCTAAGAGCAATCCTCAGGTGAAGATAAAAAAAATTTTTTTTTAAAGAGTTCTCTCCAAAGACCTAAATTACTGGCACATAGAAGGTGATCGAGAATGCTTTGCTGAGCGGGTGAATGGGAAGGTGATGGAAGCCTCAGACAGGAGGAAAGCCCCAAGAGAGATCAGACCTGCCAGATGAGAAATCCACTCTGACTGCCCAGACTGGGAGACGTTTAAGGAGTTTGAGCCCCACACTCCCCACCACCTACGGTCTGTCCCTGCCTCAGTCACACTTCTGCAGCATCACTGGATAGCTCACTCTGTGGTGCACCCCTTCCTGCTCAGCATCAAAACCCTTCTCAACTTTCAACCCCAGCCCAAACACCCCGTGGGTCCCAGTCACTTGTGGGTGTTGATGCAAGAGCCTGGGCTTTGCTGTCTGATGGACCCAGACTCGAACCCCACACCCTTGGAAACAATTTAGCTATTTCCTGAGTCAAGTGTCAAGCCACTCACTTCCCAAGCCTCAGTTCCCTCCCTGCCTACACTCCACTGCGTTGCTATAAAGATTGCTGCTAATATTGGTGACACCCCCTGCCCAGCATCAGGTACATGGTAGGTGCCTAGTGAATGTTCGTTCTGTCATGTGCCCTGTGCCCTGTGCCCAGGCGTATCCTCACAATCACTTGGAAGAGCATCAGCTGCCTGTCCCACATTGCTCCCCAGAGCAATTCATCCTCACATCAGCCCTGGGAAGTGAGTCGTTTCTTCCATTTTACAGATCAGGCCATGGAGGCTCACAGCAGTGTTGGGCCACCTAGCCGGGATCAGAACCTAGACCTGCCCACACCAGAAGCTGGATGTGTTTAACATCTGGGGGCATTCTTTGACAAACCCCCTCTGACTGTCAGTGTGTCCACATGCTGGCCATGCACCTCTCCTGCTCAGGAACTTTCTGTGGTTCCCCAGTACCCCCAGGGGAGGCTGGCTTCTCATTTACCTCTGCCCTACAGCTGCCCACACTGGCCCTCCTTCTTGATGCCTGCCAGAGTCCCTCCACCCAGCATACCTGTTTCTGTTCTCTGGAATCTGTCTGGCAAATGACGACCACCTTTGAAGACTTGACTTTGTTTCTCTGCATCCCTTGCCCTTGGGGGTCTGCCTCTGAAGTTGGGTTTCTTTCTTCACCCTGTCCCCTTGTTCATTCAATATGTCCCCCTTGCTAGAGCCTAGAAAGGACTCAATCCCTCCAGGGGCTCCTAGTCTGGGGAAAGAGACTCCCTGGAGGGGAATGTGTTAGCTCAGCATGAGCAGCCATCACCACTCTTCTGACTCTCAGACTTTCCCATGGCAGGAGTGTTCTGACCAGAGGCAGAGTGGCCTGGGAGAGCCAATGTATTTAAGTGTTTAAAGCATTGGATGAGTTCAGTGGGGCTAAAAGCAGAAAATATTCCAGGAAGGCTTCCTGGAGGAGGAGTTTTGGGGAAAAACCTGTGTCTGAGTCTCCTCCTTGAACCCTAAGGAGGGTGTCAACTGTTGAACACCTGGGGAAGGAAGGAAGAAGGGAAAGTGGGAGCATGGGAAGGTGCTGGAGCTGGCACAGGGCCGGGTGGAGGTTCTCTGAGGATGGAGAAGATGGGGCAGGAGCAGCAGGAAGGCTGTGGGAGCTGAGAATAAGGGTCATGGTGTGGCACAGGGACTAGAAGTCATGGCTGAGTATGTCACTCTGAGAGGATCTCAGAAGACCAGGCTAGCATGCATGACCATGAGAGAGAAGCAGGGGAGTGGGAGGAAGGAGGCCATCTCTAGGTGGAAGGGGTGGACAGCAGGTCACATGCCTCGGAGGTGTCAGGGACTTGGCCTGGGCTTGAGCATGAGAAGCAGGTAGGGGAGTGAAGAGCAGGGAGGCAGGAAGGGAAGCAGGAAGGAGGCACTGTCATGCTGTCTGGCCTCCTCCTGGGGGCAGGGAGTCGGGACTGGACCTTGCCCACCTCTCTCTCCTGCTATGGGGATGGAGATGAGCCAGGCCTGGGTGCTGAGGCTCCACCCTCCTTCCCGAGTGCTTGCTTCCCATGGCCCACGCCCACCACCCTGCTCCCACCCCCAGGGCAGCAAGGAGCGCTTCCACTGGCAGAGCCACAATGTGAAACAGAGCGGTGTGGACGACATGGTGCTGCTGCCTCAGATCACCGAGGACTCCATCGTGGGCAACCTCCGAAAGCGCTTCATGGATGACTACATCTTTGTACCCTGGGCCGTGGGCAAAGAGGGCCAAGGGACAGGAGGAGAGCTGGCTGAGGGACAGAGGGGTAGTGGGTGGATGAATGTCAGGAAGGGTAGCAGAGGAACTTTGGAACAGAAGGGACACTCAGATGCCTGAGCAAATGAATGGAGGGGGCTAGGGAAGCGAGAGAATTGGGTGATAGCACAGGGGACGGATGGAGTGACAGCAGGGCTCTGCTGGAGGGTGGGTGTGCCCCCCACTTCTTCCTCTGCCCTGGGGCAGCTCAGCCACAACATACCCATTTTCCCCATTCTGGACCTAATCCTGGTTTTTCCTGAGACTCAGGACACATCTGAGTATCTCCATCTCTTCCTCTTAGCAATGGGGTTCCAGGAGCCCCAGGGGCAGGGGACATCAGGCTGAGGGGACAGGGCGCATGAGGAACAAAGCATGCCAGGACGCTGCATGGCCCTTAACCACCCCCTAGACCTACATTGGCTCCGTGCTCATCTCTGTAAATCCCTTCAAGCAGATGCCCTACTTCACAGACCGGGAGGTCGAGCTCTACCAGGGCTCGGTGAGCACAAGGCTGGGCGGGAGACATGGTCCCCAGGACCCTGGCCCCTAGCCCTGGGCTGAGACCTGCCCTCCCCGGCAGGCCCAGTACGAGAATCCCCCGCACATCTATGCCCTCGCCGACAACATGTACCGGAACATGCTCATCGACTGTGAGAACCAATGTGTCATCATCAGGTAGGACAGGGGCCTCAGACCCTGCAGCCCTGCCCAGGCCTCACCCAAACAGCATCACTTCCCCAGGGAGAGTGACTTGGAACCCTGATCCAGACAGAGGCTTGCTGTCCCTCTGTCCCCAACCCAGCTTTCCTTCCCTGGTCACCCTCTGACCCACGATATATTTTATTTATTCATTCTGTTATTGTCCATCTGTCCTCTCTAAATATCACCTCCAGCAGGGCAGGGACTTGTATCCGTCTTGTTCACTATCAGTGCCTGGACTAGCCCCTTGCACACAGTAGGAAGTGAATGATGGAAGGAAGGAACCAAGGAATGATCAGGGACTAAAAAGGGTACTTCCCCCTTCCTTTACCCCTGGCCACTGATCCTTCCTTGCCTCTCCTCCATCCCCAGTGGAGAAAGTGGAGCTGGAAAGACAGTTGCCGCCAAATACATCATGGGCTACATCTCCAAGGTGTCTGGTGGGGGCGAGAAGGTCCAGGTGAGGCAAACAGAAAGAAGACCGAGTTTCCTTCCACTCCGCGGTGTTTTATCCCTCCGCAAAGGCCTCTCAGCCTGACCTCTCCCCCGGATCCCCCTTCCGCCCCCAGCACGTGAAGGACATCATCCTGCAATCAAACCCACTGCTCGAGGCCTTCGGCAACGCCAAGACCGTGCGCAACAACAATTCCAGTCGTTTTGTGAGTCCTCAGCCCTGCTTTAGGCGCAACCACTCCCTACACACACACACACACACACACACACACACACACACACACATACACACACACACACCACCCTCCTTTACCTGCATGCCCAAGATGACAGGAAACACCTGCTCCTGGATGGGACTCTCACTGCCTGCTCACTGTGCATTAAAATAGAGTCGCTGTTGCAGACCGGGACAGGTTTGTGTCACCTTCTGAAATACTCCCCTGGCTGCAACTATGCCGCGTGTGCCCCAGTCACATTTCGGTCCTATTTAGTCCTTCTTTCCTCCCTTCCCTCAAGAAATGGTTCTTAGGCTCCTTCTTTGTGTCAGGTGCTATGCTGAGTCTAACGGAGACAGACTAGGTAACCAGATCCAGGTTTAGGGTCTGGTTGTGTCACTATTTAGACATGTGGCTTGGACAAAGAAACAATACAACCTCCTGAGTCTCCTCTGTTTTCTTCTTCATATTGTGCAATGATATTAAAATCCGCCTCATAGACCTCAACGCTCAGTACAATGCCTGCACATAGAAATGACTTAGTAAATTCCATATGCTATTAAGGATTTCATTTTCCAAAACATTATTAGCTATATTTTTATATATTTATAATACAATTATATTTAAGTATTTTCCCCAATATTTTATTTTAAAATTTCAAATACACAGAGAAGATGGAAGAATAAAGCAAACATCTGTATGCTCCTCTCCCAGATTCTTTTTATTGATTATGCTATTACAGTTTTCCCAATTTTCCCCCCTCTATCCCTCCTCTGCCCTGCCCCCCAACCCTCTAGCATTCCCCCCACCCGCTTAGTTCATGTCCATGGGTTGTACATATAAGTTGAGTCCTCTGTTTCCCATACCATTTTTCATCTCTTCCCTGCCTACCTTGTGCCTACTAACCATGCTTCTTCCCTGTACCTTCCCCCCGCCCCGCTATTCCTCCCGCCCCTCCCACTGAAATCCCTCCATGTGATGTCCATTTCTCTGATTCTGTTCCTGTTCTGGTTGTTTGCTTAGTTTTTGTTTCCATTGTTTTTCTTTTCGTTTAGGTTCATTTGTTGATAGTTGTGAGTTTGTTGTCATTTTACTGTTCATATTTTTTATCTTCTTTTTCTTAGATAAGTCCCTTTAACATTTCATATAATAAGGGCTTAGTGATGATGAACTCCTTTAACTTGACCTTATCTGGGAAACACTTTATCTTCCCTTCATTCTAAATGAAAGCTTTGCTGGACAGAGTAATCTTGGATGTAGATGACTTCATGACTTCAAATACTTTTTTCATGACTTCAAATACTTTCATGTATTCAAATTCTTCTTTCCAGGCCCTTCATGCCTGTAAGGTTTCTTTGGAGAAATCAGCTGATAACCTTATGGGAACTCATTTGTAGGTAACTCTCTCCTTTCCCCTTGCTTCTTTTAGGATTCTCTCTTTATCTTTAATCTTGGGTGACTTAATGATGATGTGTCTTGGTGTGTTCCTCTTTGGATTCAGTTTCTTTGGGATTCTCTAGGCTTCCTGGACTTCCCAGAAGTCTATTTCCTTTGCCAGATTGGGGAAGTTTTCCTTCATTATTTGTTCAAATAAGTTTTCAATTTCTTGCTGTTATTCTTCACCTTCTGGCACTCCTATAATTCAGATATTGGAGCATTTCAGGTTGCCCCAGAGCTTTGTAAGAGTCTCTCCCCTTTTTCAAATTCTTGTTTCTTCATTTTCTTTTGGATGGATGTTTATTTTTTCCCTTTTGTTCCAGATCATTGCTTTGAGTCCTGGTTTCCTTCCTGTCACTGTTGGTTCCCTGAACATTCTGCTTTATTTCACTTTGGGTATCCTTTTCATATTTCTTTTTTTTTTTTTCATTTTATTTTTTGACCAAGCTCAATCAGATCTGTGAGCATTTTGATTGTCAGGGCTTTAAATTCTCCATCAGATAGGTTAGCAATCTCCTCCTCCCTTAGCTCTCTTTTCTGAGGCTCTACTCTGTTCTTTCATTTGGGCCATATTTCTTTGTCTTGGCGCAGCTGATAGGTTGTAATGGGGTGGGGCTTTAGGTATTCACCAGGGCAGGGCAACCCTCTTTGCAGTGTTGCCTGCTGGGGAGGGGCCAGAGAGGGAACAGTGAGGCTACCTGCTCATCTCTGTTGCCCTTTTCAACGGACTCTCCTGTGAGACTGGGAGCTTCTCCTACCACTGCAGCCCACAGCCACCTCTGAGTCCCCATAAGTCCACCCCTCCCCGGCAGCCCACCAGCTCAGCAACCAGCCCTGCCCCCAAGGTCTGCGGGCAGTTTTTCTGAGTCTGCGGGCACTGTCTGCCACCTTACCAGTCTGGTTGTACTGGTTGACGTTTTCTTTAATTCTTTTGTTGTTGGAGTTCCATGCAGTTTGATTTTCTGGCACTTTTGGTGGTTTATCAATTTCAGACTGGTTGTTATCCTCCTTTTGGTTGTGTGAGGAAGCCAAGGGTCTCTACCTGAACCTCCGTCTTGGCTGGAACTCTTCTCTCCCAGATTCTATCATTAGCATTTTACTATACTTGTTCCAGGGTATCTCCATCCATCTTGCTGTCTTTTTATGTGATGCAAAAGCAAGCAGCTGTCTTTTTATGTGCTGCAAAGCAAGCAGCTGACACTATGCCTTTCCCCACAACACTCCAAATGCAGATCATTGATAATAGTCCATTATAAATGTGCAGTTCTTTCATTTCTTTTAAAATAAAATTTGCACACCGCAAAATACATATCTCTAAAGTGCACCATTCAGTGAAAAATGCATACACTGTGCAACCCAAACCCCTGTCAATATACAGAACGTCACCATGGCTCCAGGAGGTCCCCCGGCCCCCATCCCTTTCGAGGCAATTCTACTCCCACCCTACTCCACAAGCAACCACTCCTCTGAATTTTTTTCACCACAGATTAGTTTCAGCTGTCCTAGAACTTCATCTAAATGGAATCACACAGTATGTTTTCAAATTACTGATACATGCCAAAACATGGATAAATCTCAAAATGTATAATTACATTTTATTTTATGTAGTCTTATTGCACAACAGAGTAAGCATATGTCATATACTACAGGTGTTTGCGTAGTACAATGACATAATTTGCATTGCTCTCGGATGGAAGTGCAGGAAGGACACATAATGTGGCTTGTCTGCCCTCCAACCTCTGGCCAGAGAAGAACCCAGATGGTGTCAGAAGCCAAAGAAAGAGCACGTGGGGCCCTTGCTCTGGGCTGAGGGACAACATGTGGGAGAGAATCAGCATGATTGAAACCAGTAGTATCCCATAGAGACATGGAGGCCTCTCTGTTGTAGTAGAAGGACTGAGGACCTACCTGGTCAGTAAATGGGATACTGCGCTGAAATGTGGCTCAGTGGGTTGGGTGTCATCCCGTGAAGTGAAAGTTCACAGGTTTGATCCCTAGTCAGGGCACACACCCAGGTTGTGGCTTCAGTCCCCAGTTGGGGCATGTGTGAGAGGCAACCAATTGATGTTTCTTTCTCACATTGATATTTCTCTCTCCCCCTCTTTCTTTCTCCTTTTTTCTCTCTCTAAAGGTAAATAAATAATCTTAAAAAAATAAAACAGGATACTTCTGTGTGCCAGGCACAGGGCCGATGCCCTGAGTGAGGGCTTGAATCCTCAGAGAGGGAGATGAGAGCATTCCTAGCCCAGGAAATAACTTAAGCAAAGGCTGGAAAGGAGGAGCTAGTGGAAAAGACAATCAGGGCATAAGTGGGGGCTGGGGAGAGGAAAGCAAGTTGAAGTCACATGGGGTCACATGGGTAAGAGGAAGAAAGAAGCCAGGCTCCTAAGGCCCAGCGCCAGCCCTTCCCCTACCCCCACATCCCAGGGCCCTGCTGGAGGGCTTACATTGTTCTCTCACATTCAGGGCAAGTATTTTGAGATCCAGTTCAGCCGTGGTGGGGAGCCTGATGGGGGCAAGATCTCCAACTTCCTGCTGGAGAAATCCCGCGTGGTCATGCAGAATGAAAATGAGAGGAACTTCCACATCTACTACCAGGTGCAAGGAACGGGGAGCCCCACCTGGAGTCTGGGGGTGGCCAGGGGAGGGTCTATGAGGACTGGGGGACCCCAAGGCTTGAGCCAGTTCAGTGCACAAGCATTGCTCCCCCTCCAGCTGCTGGAAGGAGCCTCCCAGGAGCAGCGGCAGAACCTGGGGCTCATGACTCCCGACTATTATTACTACCTCAACCAATCAGACACCTACAAGGTGGATGGCACTGATGACAGAAGTGACTTCAGTGAGACTCTGGTGAGCACCAACTGCCCTTCCAGCTCTGGTATCCTCTTGTGTTACAAATCAGGAAACTGAGTCCCAGAGGCAAGCAGGGACTTGCCCAAGGTCACACAGTGAGGTCGGGAAAGAGGCAAAATGGGGACCATATGCCTGATTCTGAGTCTGTGCTGTGACCTCAGAAGCCCAACCTCAGGGGACGGGGGTGGGGGGTGGTCGGAATGGTGGCATAGGCCCTGTCCTCGGTGCCCACAGAGTGCCATGCAGGTCATCGGGATCCCACCCAGTGCCCAGCAGCTAGTCCTACAGCTCGTAGCCGGCATCCTGCACTTGGGGAACATCAGCTTCCGTGAAGATGGGAACTATGCCCGGGTGGAGAGCGTGGACCGTGAGTGTGGGTACTGAGGAAGGCGGGGAGCAGGTGTGTGTCCGGGTGCTTCCTCCTAATCAGCCCCCAGAGGGTGAGAACCCACAAGGACAATTTCAGTGTCACCGGGCAAAAAAGGGAGAGACTGGGCACTGGAAGAGACAAAAGCCTGACGGCTGCCCCCTCCCTCCCCCCACCCCCACCCTGCAGTCCTGGCCTTTCCTGCCTACCTGTTGGGCATTGACAGCGGGAGGCTACAGGAGAAGCTGACCAGCCGCAAGATGGACAGCCGCTGGGGCGGGCGCAGCGAGTCCATCAACGTGACCCTGAATGTGGAGCAGGCAACTTACACTCGTGATGCCCTGGCCAAGGGGCTCTACGCCCGTCTCTTTGACTTCCTCGTGGAGGCCAGTGTGGCGGGGGCGGGGTTGGCAAGGGAGAGGTGCTCTGGAACCAGCCACAGGGGGAAGGCAGGCATGACTATCACAACCTCACCGGCATTGAGCAGGGGCAGGGTGGTCATGTGGCAAACAGAAGGGCTCCATCCACCTGGGGTATGGAGCCCAAGCTTGGACTCCATGGGATAGGGGCTATGGTGACGGAGAGGGTGGGTGTGTGTGGGAGCAGAGAGGAGGTCTCTCTAGAGGGCCAGGTGGTGGACAGGATGAGTCAGGGTAGCAAATGAGGACAGAGCAGTGGCTAACGTCACCTAACACCCAGTGCACACCCTTTACTGGGGTGACTGTTTTACATGCATCAGCTTATTTAATTCTTGAAAAGAGCCCTATAAAAGCCTTGCTATTATTCACTCATTGTAAAGATAACAGATGGGGCAGGGTCAGTAAGGGGCAGAGCCAGCTCCCAAGGCAGGAACCTGGCACTCTAATGCCTGGGTTCCTCATAGGAGTACCTGATAGGGGTGCACACAGAGCCTGCAAGTACGTCCAGGAGCCCAGTGGGCTGGCACTGACCTCCTGTCCCTACCGCATCATAGGCCATCAACCGCGCTATGCAGAAGCCCCAGGAAGAGTACAGCACTGGCGTGCTTGATATCTACGGCTTCGAAATCTTCCAGGTGTGGGCTCTGCTCCCAGGTGCACTCCCTATCACCATAGCCCCGGGAGCCTCCAGCATCAGCCTACTGAAGGCAGCACTCTCTTCTTCTCTCCACAGAAAAATGGCTTTGAGCAATTCTGCATCAACTTTGTCAATGAGAAGCTACAGCAGATCTTTATTGAACTCACCCTGAAGGCAGAGCAGGTAGGCAGGGGCAGCCAAGTGGCCAGGGACACAGGACACTGGGTTGGAGGCAGGACCATGCTGGTTGCTGAGCAACCAGGGGATACCTTCAGCCCCCTATTTTCATCTTTCTCTACTGACCCATCCAGGCTTCTCTGTGAGATTTCTGACAGAAGATGCTTTCAACCTTTTAAGCTTTGACAAGGGCTGGGGAATAATGTCTTTATCCATTCCTTCAACAATTACTTATTGAGCACCTACTGTGTGCCAGGTACTGTCTGCAGTGCTGGGGAGGCTACCATGAACAAGAAGGACAAAAATCTCTGATGTTTTTGTACTGCCCATCCCGTAGAGACAGAGCCTCAGACAAGGATTCAGGGCAAAGACCAGGAAGGGAGTGAGGTAGTGAGAGAGGGATTTTTTTAAAAATCCCCAATGAGGTGTGGTAAGCCACTGGGATTCAGTTCTGCTGGGCCCCAGGCAATTTTGCAGAGCAGACCTCAGGGTGGGCCTACTGAGGAACGAGGGAGCTATGTATGGCACATCGCCAGCATAAGTCTATTGGTGGCTGAGAGCTGCCAGGTTGCGGGTGGGGGGGGGTGTGACACTTTTAGCCTGCCCCACACAGGGTAAAGGCTTTGTTACAGAGGACAGTCCTACCTGATGAGATTGTGGAAGAAATTTGGAGGGAGCATGGCCCCATTTTCTTTTTTTCAATAAAAGGGAAACTTATTGAGGCCCCAGGGCTGGGGTTCAGGCAGAAGGTGCCTTGCGAGTCAAGGAGGTGATAGAGGGGCCTTATTGGACCCTCTTCTTGGGGCACAGGCTATAGTTGTGGCCACACTTCTTGCGAGCAGTTGACAGTGCAGGGTGCAGGCAGGGGTATTACTTGCAGATCATTGTGTCACAGTTGTGCTTCTGGGCAGGCTGGTGGAGGGAGGGCTCAAGGGTGCCACCCCACAGATGAGACACCAAGTGCAGGGTAGGCTCTGTCTGGGTATTATTGTCACCTGACAGAGGACGGCCATCCTCCAGCTGTTTGTCTGCAAAATTCAGATGCTGCTGGGCAGGCGGGATGCCCTCCTTGACTTGGACTGTAGCTCTGACATTCTCAGTTGTGTCACTGGGCTGAGCCTTGCAGGCGCCAGCCCTGCCAGTCCAGGGCTCACAGAGATCCGAGGCTCTGCATCCACAGGGCAGGCTGCACATGGCCTGGTTGAAGAGAGAGTGGCAGACAGCCTCACTTTCTTCACCCGTCCTCAAGCATACATTCTAGAAATACACACACCTCTGCCCAGACACCCACCCCAGCCCTGCTTTTTTGCCACCCCCAGGAGGAGTATGTCCAGGAGGGCATCCGCTGGACCCCCATCCAGTATTTCAACAACAAAGTCGTCTGTGACCTCATTGAAAACAAGCTGGTGAGGGCCAGGCCAGCTTTGGGTGGGGCTCAGGAGGCCCCAGAGCTGAGTCTTGGGAGAGCCAGGAGGGAGTCATGGTCCCCATAGGCCCCTCTCTGTCCAGGAGGGCAACTGACATATCCCATCACCCATCTCCCCCATTCACTTTGCCCACCTGCTCACCTTTCACTTAGTCACTCAACAAACACCCTCCCAGCAGCCTGCTCAGGGACAGGTCCCCCACTAGACAGTCCAGTCTGAGAAAGGGGAATAGGCAAGGATCCCTTATGGGGTCCCTTGCCCTACCTTGTGCCCCGGGAGGCTTCCACAGCAGCACCCACACACACATTTGGCCCTACTACCACATTTTGCTCTTACATTTGGAAGCCCCCCCTCTTATGCTAGTGAAGGTCCCTGTGATGGGATTTGGGCGGGTGAGGGCCAGGCTGAGCAACTGCTGTTTCCCCATGACCACAGAGTCCCCCAGGCATCATGAGTGTCCTGGATGATGTGTGTGCCACCATGCACGCCACAGGCGATGGCGCCGACCAAACGCTGCTGCAGAAGCTACAGGCGGCTGTGGGCACCCACGAACACTTCAACAGCTGGAGTGCTGGCTTCGTCATCCACCACTATGCTGGCAAGGTGTGATGTACCTGCTTCCCCCACTTCCTCTTGCTCCCCTGCCTCCACACCCTGCCACCTGAGTGGTCCCCAGCATCACCTTCTTACAGACCCTAGGGGTCTCCAGGCTGCAGCCTCCAACCTCTCAATGGATGGAGTCCCCAGGGGCCCCCAGCCAGGACTGCAGAACTCTACTCACCCCATTCTCCAGTCCTACCCTAACTGACCAGGAACACAGACCCCCACTCACTGACCCCAGAGACTGGCCTCGCCCTCCACAGTGCCTTCAGCCAGAGCTGCAGAAACCCATTGGCCCCTGATCAAGGCCACAGCTCCCCCTCCTATTTGCAGGGTAGAAACTCCCTCCAAATGACCCCAAATTGGGCAGCAGACCCCCAAACCCCAATGTTAGTGGTAAACTCCACTAACCCTGTTCTCCAGGACATAGCCCACCCTGTTCTCCAGGACATAGCCCACCACCTTCTGACCCCAGGCCCATGCTGCAAGTCACCGCCCTCCAAAATGGGCTAGAGTCCCCTGCAGGCCCCTCCCCAAGACTATAGAAACCCACTGACCTCTGACCCTCGCCATGTCCCCCTCCCCAGCTAACTGGACTGCAGACTCTTCCATTGACTTTAACATGGGCAGTAGACAGCCCCAGGGGTCCTCAGGCTTGCTACAACTCACCAGCCCCTAAAGTGGGCTGGGGCTCCTATGTGCCCTGAGCCAGGGAATGCCCACAGCCAGCACTGCAGGGAGCCCCCACCTTGGATGGCAGACCCAGCCCACAAGCCTGGCTGAAGTCCCCCAGGGATCTTCAGCCACTGCCATAACTTTCCCCCAACACAGCCTCGCATCCCCTCAACTGGACATAACACAGAGGCTCTAATCTTTTAATTCCAACTTAAGTAGCAGAACCCCCACCCTAGGGACCTCTTGCCCAGGCTGCAGCCCACCCCCAAAATCTGGGCTATAATCATCCCCTCCCCCTGCCTCTGATCCAGGCTGCCTGGACGTAACACCAGCTCCCCTCACCTCTGAGCCAGACTACAGTTCCCACTCTCCGATTTCACCTTGAGCATCAGACCCATGGGGACCCCAGGCCCTGGCTGCTGCCCTTGCCCTCTCTTCTGAACCATAGATATTGCCTCTCTTTTCTTACCCCAGAGCAGGACCCTCACCCAACTGGGCTATAAGCCCCCTACCCACCCTGACCTCAGCCCCCCACTCCCCCTCTGCTACCACCTTCCAGGTCTCCTATGACGTCCATGGCTTTTGTGAGAGGAACCGAGATGTTCTCTTCACCGACCTCATAGAGCTGATGCAGACCAGTGAGCAGTGAGTGGCCCTGGGCATGGGGACATCTAGGCAGAATCCACCCCTGGGGATGGGGGTGGCCTGGGGACCACCCCATCTTCCCCAGAGCTCCCAGCCACAGACTTTGTGGCTGTGTGGCCAGGACAGTATTTCTAGTGACCGGTTCTGATTCAACAGTAGCACGTCCAGCACTCCACCTACAAATCCAAGCATTTGGCACAGACAGCATCCCTTACCATTCTACACTAACACGCATGGCTCTATCTCCCTGCCCACAGCCGCATGCCAGGTGCCATATTTTGGCTTTTTATACCTCAAAATTTCATTCAAGCTGTACTCTGGACCAGGCACCACTTGAATTTGCAGAGCTGGATGACACAACAAGTCAGAGGACCCAGCTGCTTGGGGGGACAGACACTGAACTAGGAGACAAGGCAGACAGAGTCTAGCACAGACAGCCCTGAAGAGGTGACAGTGGTTCCTGGACCAGCCACATGGGTGCCATCTGATGGTTCTGGGGGCAGACTCCCAGGCCCCACCCCAAGCAAAGGAGACCCAAATCTGGATTTTAACAAGATCCTCACCCCACCCCACCCCTGAGACCCATGTGCAAGTCAGAGTTTGAGGTTCACTGGTCTAGAGCAGCAATTTTCAACCTTTTTCATCTTGTGGCACACATACTCTAGCACAGAAATTTTTATTGATCTGACAAAAAAATAAGTATAATTTTGATTCATTCACACCAGATGGCTATTGTTGTGTTGACTGCTGTCATTTTCTTATTTGACAGTCTAAAGGAAAAGAGGTCAATGCCCCTGATGAAATAGTCATGTACTGCATGTGTTAAAAGTTCTTTCAGCACACCTGTTGAAAATCATTGCTTTAGACAGTGCTGTCCAATACATTCTACATCCAACAGAATTCAAGCTACACACATAATATTTTTTAATCCTCACCAAAGATATATATAATGATTTTTAGAGAGAGGGGAAGGGAGGGGTGAGAGAGAGAGAAAGAAACATTAATCAGTTGCCTCTTGTATGCACATGACCGGGGATCAAACCTGCAACTTTGGTTTGTGCCCTGACCAGGAATCTAACTTGAAACCCTTTGGTGTATAAGACAACACTCCAATCAACTGAGCCACCTGGCCAGGGCCATGTAATTTTTTTAAGCCTTATTTAGTTATAATTGACATACCATGAAATGCACCCAACTTGAGAAGAGATTTTTACTACAGACTTGGACAGCCATTGTTAGCATCACCCACAAAAAGATGCCTTGCGACAAATTGCAGTCAATCCCCATCCCTACCACCTGTGCCATTCTACATTTTCTAGTAAGCACATTTAAGAAGTAAAAAGGCAAACAGGTAATTTTTTTAATGTTTTCTTTAACTCACTATACATAAAATATAATCATTGCAATATGCAATCAATATTTTAAAATTATTCATGAATTATCTTATATTCATTTTTCCCACACTGCATCTTCTTTGAAATCCAGTGTGTATTTTAACAGAATAGTACATCTCAATTCAGACAGGTTCTCAATAATGCCCTGACCAGTGTGGCTCAGTTGCTTGGATGTCATCCTGCAAAACAAAAGGTTGCTGGTTTGATTCCTGGTCAGGGCACATGCTCGGGTTACGGATTCAGTCCCAGGTCAGGGCAGAAGCAACAGGCAACCAATCGATATTTCTCTTTCACATCAATGTCTCTCTTGCTCTCTCTCTCTCGCCCCCCACCCATGCCTCTCTCTATAAAAAATAAATAAATAATATCTCTTTTAAAAATCAGGGTTCTTGATGACCACATGTAACCATTGGCCACCATGTTGGAAGGCACACAGCCGTGGTTGTCAAAGTTGGGCTCCTGGGCCAGCAACATCCACAAAGAAAAACTAAGTTGCTCAAGGGAGAGAAAGTAGAGAGGACACTATTCTTTTTTTTACTTTACCTTTTTAATTGTGATCAAATACATACAAAATTTCCTGCTTCACCATTTTAAAGTGTACAATTCAGTAGCATTAAGTGTTGGGCAACCATCAGTATTATCTAGTTCCAGAACTTCTTCATCCCCCCCAAATGAACACTCCATATCTATGGAGTTGTCCACTCACTCTGTGGTCAGGGAAGGTCTCCCTGAAGAGATGGTAGAGGGATCCATGATGAAACAAAGTGTATTTAACTGATGCCCTGTTGATGGACACAGGTCCCATCCATCTCTAGCCATCAAAAACGGGGCTACAGAATCTAGCATCTGTGTCCTGCATGCAAACCTGTGCATGTAAGATGGTTCCTACATGGGGACCTGCCCCTGCTGCCAAAGAGGCTGCTTCGTGGGAAATATTTTCCTACTTCACTTATCTTTTTTCTACTTTACTTGCTACCCAGGTCATGGGTAGTCATGGAAGAAGTAACAGAGCAAATAACCAAAGACCCAAAAGGATGAAACCAACCCTCCAAATTCTCAACATCTCATCCTCCACATTCAGAAAGAACAATACTTTCCAGCATGCCCTCTGGGTCTCAGGCACCTAGGCAGCCCCCCTTCTAGGAGAGGGCACTCCAAGGTCCAGCTGCACCTCCAGCCCCTTCTCTCCCCTTGCCCAGAGCCTTCCTCCGGATGCTCTTCCCTGAGAAGCTGGATGTGGACAAGAAGGGCCGCCCCAGCACTGCTGGCTCCAAGATCAAGGTGAGCTTTAGGGCAGGCAAGGAGGAGCTGGGCAGGGGGAGGCCTTCATCAGTCTCTCCCCCTTTGCAGGCCCTCTGCCCTCTCTCTGACACCTTCTGTCCACAGAGCCTTCTTCCAGCTCTGGGGTTAGGAGGGTGCAACCAACTTCCTCAATGACCCCCTAACTCCCTAAATCCATAAGTGAACCATCATCTTAATAATTTTTTTTTATCTTTTGGTCATTTACCACTTTTTAAAAATTGTGGTAAAATATTAATAACATAAAATTTACCATCTTAACCATTAAGTGTACAGTAGTTCAGTGGCATTAAGTACATTCACACTGCTGTGCAACCATCCCCCAGCATCCATACCCAAAACTCTTTTCATCCTTTTAAACTGAATCTCTGTCCCCACTAAACACTAACTCCCTGTCGCCCTCCCCCATAATATAATAAAAGAGAGCTGCCACTGCCACCCCTGCCACCCACCATCTACTTTCCATCTCTATGAATCTGACTCCCCTAGGGACTGAAATGCACAACCCAAAGCTGGCCTCTCAGACACACACATGAGATTCCCTACTTCCAAAATACTGATTCCCAAAGGAAAGGCAGGAATGTTCTAGGGGATGTGTTTTCCAGAGGGCTCAGCTACTCCATCAACAAACATTTGCCTGCCACCCATCCCCCACCTCACCGCCCACAGTGTGTCTCTATCTCTTGGGTCTGTATCCAGGGTGGGAGGAGAAAGGGGCTGGAGGGTCCCATCTGTTCACCAACCCCCTGCCTCCTCCTCCTTCTCAGAAACAAGCCAATGACCTGGTGGCCACGCTGAAGAAGTGTACACCCCACTATATCCGCTGCATCAAACCCAATGAGACCAAGAGGCCCCGTGACTGGGAAGAGAGCAGGTGACCCCCAGCCTGGTCTGGCTCTCAGCTTGACCAATTTGACCAGTCCACAGTGCCTATCCCCCAGACTCACCCTCCCTCCGGAACTCTCCTGGGGTTGCGGAATATCGCAGGACTACCCCAGGCTGACCCCTAGGACCAGTGCAAAGCCCCTCAGGGCCTCAGAGTTACACCTAGAACTGACCAATACCCCAACCCTGAGGCCCCCAGACTGACTGGAGGATGACTGAGGCACTAGCACAGTCCCCAGTCCTGGGGTCTGTGACTGGCCCCAGAACCAACACAGATACTTTCCAAACCCTGCCCCACAGAACTGATTTACTGAACCCCCCACCCCAGACCTCAGCACCCAGACTGCCTCCAGCAGAACCCCTCCCACTCCTAGGACTGACAAGGCCCCCACCATGGGACTCAGGCTGCCTTCCCTCCAGGGTCAAGCACCAGGTGGAGTATCTAGGCCTGAAGGAGAACATCAGGGTACGCCGGGCAGGCTTTGCCTACCGCCGCCAATTTGCCAAGTTCCTGCAAAGGTGAGGCTCCCAACCACTGCCTGAGGAATAATGACCAACTGAGTCATCTTCTCAAACCCTCCTAAACCACCTGCCACCAGGTACGCCATTCTGACCCCCCAGACATGGCCACAGTGGCGTGGGGATGAGCGTCAGGGGGTCCAGCACCTGCTGCGGGCCGTCAACATGGATCAGGACCAGTACCAGATGGGCAGCACCAAGGTCTTCATCAAGAACCCTGAGTCAGTAAGTGTGTGTGTGAGAGAGACAGATGGACAAGACACCTGGCTCACTTGCATGGGCTCAGGTCCTGCTCTTCAGGCCACTGTGTGACCTCAGACATGTTTCCTCATCCCTCCAAGTCTGCTTCTCCATTTGGAAAGTGGAGAGAGTAACAGCCACCCTGAAGGCCTGGGGTGAGGGTTAGACAGAGGAGGAAATCCACTGCACTGTTCCTGGCACATAGTAGGTGACCAGAAAAAACTAAATTAGCTGGACAGTCCTTGGTGGCCAGGAAGCAGGTGGAGAAACACATAGCCACCTGTGGTGACAAACCCCTTGAAAAGAGTAAGGACCCACAGCTTACCAAGAATGTCCTTTTGTCCCCTGTTTCCTTCCTTCCTTTCTTCCTCCTTCAGCTCCTTCTTTCCCTCCTTTCTCCTGTCTTGTTCTCTTTCCTCTTGTCTTCCTTCACTCCATCCATGAACACATTGAGTCCCTGGGCCTGAGCTGTGTCAAAGTAGCCATCTTATTATGCAAGGCCAGCCTCAGCCCTGCTATATCAAAGACAAACCTCACTGTGTGGGGACAGTCCCTCCAGCAAGCCCTTTATCAAGAGGTTGGCAGCACCATCCACTTTCTGCTGCCTCTGATTTCAGGGAAAAACAAACAAAAAAGCCATGGTGAGCACTATGTCCTGGGGACCTCATGTAGGGCCCAGTGACAATAGTGAACAGTGCTGTATCATACACTTGACAGTCACTAAGAGAGTAGATCTTCAATGTTCTCACCACACAGACGAAATGGTGACAACGTGAGTTGATGGACAAATCCTAGCTCCCCCAATCCCACACAAGACCCACGCTGGTATAGCAAGAAAAGGCGTGCTAGGGATGGGGCCGGGGCAGGGCCAGCCAGGTGCCTCAGCACCTGCGTGATCATGGCACCCACTCTGCTGGTACCTTGGGTACTTGAGGAAGACAGCCAGTAAGTTGTTGAGATGACTCCCTTGATGTTAGTGTACTTACTAGTGACCATTCTCTCCCAAACCAAAGACAACAGAGGAGTGGACACTGTCAAGATTTCGCAACTACAAAAATAGTCTATCTTGGGAGGCTGGAAATCTTTTTTTTAAAAGTGCTTTATTTATTTTTAGAGAGAGGGAAAGGGAGAGAGAAAATGAGAGAGAGAAACATCGATGTGTGACAGAAACATTGCCTCTCGTATGCCCCCAACAAGGGACCAGGTCCGCAACCCAAGCAAGTGTCCTGACTGGGAGTTGAACCAGTGACCTTTTGATTTGCAGGACAACCCCCAACTCACTGAGCTTCACCAGCCAGGGTAGGAGGTTGGAAATCTTTGTCCTCACATTTGTCCACATATATCTCCTAGAGCTTTTCCCTATGGATGCACTTTACTCCAAAAAATAAAGTCTAGAATCACATTCGAAGTAGATATTGTTACTGATAGAAACTTATCACAAACCAAAATTGTCCATGGCTAAAACCACACCTGAAACAATTCATTTTGTAACAGATAAAAAAAAAAAAAATGGAGCCCTGGCTGGTGTGGCTCAGTGGATTGAGTGCTAGCCTGAGAACCAAAGGGTCATGGGTTCGATTTCCAGTCAGGGCACATGCCTGGGTTGGGAGCCAGATTCCCCAGTAGGGGGTGCCCTAGAGGCAACCACACATGGATATTTCTCTTCCTCTCTTTCTCCCTCCCTTCCCCTCTCTAAAAATAAATAAATAAAATCTTTCAAAAAAGAAAGGAAAAAATGGAGCCAGTTGGGTATCATACCACAAAGTGAAGGGTCACCAGTTCAATTTTCAGCTGGCGCACATGCCTGGGTTGAGGTTCAGTCCCTGGGAGTGTGTATGAGAGGCAACAATCGATATTTCTCTCTCACATTGATGTTTCTTTCCCTTTCTTTCTTCCTCCCTCCCCCTCTCTCTAAAAGAAAGAAATAAAATCTTTAAAGAAAAGGAAAAATAGAGGGAGGGGAAGAAAAATAGGAGGCTCCACATGAGAAAAAAATCCATCTTGCTGGTTACTGGCAGACTGTAAAGTCTGACTCTGAAAGAAACAGATATTATTGACACTGAGAACAATAAAATAAAGCTAGCACTGGCTAAGACTATAGAAGGCAAAATTTTTACAAAAATTGCAGACTGCACATTTTGAGACTAACACTTTGAATAACGAAATTCTCAAAGGTAAAAATTTGCTCAAAAATATTTATAACACAAAAGAAAGACTGAAAATTTGCACAGGAAATAAAAGTGATCCTGATGAGAAAATTGTCAGTAAAATGAAAATAATTTAATGGTGTTATATCAAAAACTGATCAAGGGAATAAATAAACCGAATGGAGTTGGAGCCTCTCTCAACCACAAATGCACTTATGTTGAGATGATTCTGAATTGAACTGTTTCCTGTAAGCATGGATGCAAAATATGTCCTTGTACATGTTATACACCTGTTGGCCTTCACTTCCCAACATCCCAGATATATCGTTTCCCATGGTTGCTTTAGCCAAGTAGCACAAACTGAATGGCTTAACCCAACAGAAACTTATTTTCTCACATTTCTGGTGGCTAGAAATCCAAAATCAAAGTGTCATAGGGCCATGCTTCCTCTGAATACACTAGGGAAGAACCCTTCCTTGCCTCTCCCTAATTTTGGTAGTTGGCAGTGATCCTTGGCCATTTCCAGGTTCATATTTAGATGCATCACTGCAATCTCTTCCTGTTATCACATGACCTTTTCTCCGATGTGTGTCTGGGTCCAAATTTCCCTCTTCTTATAAGGAAACCAGTTGTATTGGATTTAGGGCCCACCCTACTCCAGTATGATCTCATTTTAATTTGATTACATCTGCAAAGACCTCTTTCCAGATGAGGTCACATTCACAGGTTCTGGGTGGACATGAACCCAGTCCCCCAGGAGAAGCTCCCACCTGGGTCCTGTCTTAGCCCCCTTAGGTAACATCTAACCTTGCCATCTGCAGCCTGAAGGAAATGCATTTTGAACTCTGTAGACAGGATGGTCTATTTCCCAAATAGAAAACAAATCCTCTTTATTGGGCAGAAGTCATAGGTTTGGGGACACTTGTCCCATCTTCCCTGAACAGCTAAGGAGAAAAGGTTTCTATTTAACTGTCTCACTCCCAGTTCTGCAGGCTGGTCTTCTCTTATTCATACCTGCCCTCATCAGCAAACCACAGAATGCACTTATGTGCCCTCCAGACAACCTACACGAGGCATTACTCAGACGTGCTTTGCACACAGACCCACCAACCAGAGTATTAGAAAAACAAAAGGATACATATGTAAACCACTGGACTCCCTGCAACATACGAAACTGCACTGTTGGGGTTTTTTCCTGGTGAGAAGACTTCCTACCTTTTATGAACAGTTATAAACAACCACAGCTTTAAAAATCCTTTAAGATAGTTTAAAGTGCATGTGAACTAAGTGATGGATATTTGTTTTTGAGAAATCCTTCCAAGTGAAGGGTTAATTATTTTTCTAAACAAAGTCCAATATTATTTTTAATATCTCCCATCTTCACTGTTTGACAGTGCTGTCCCTTTCATCACTAAATGTATATTTGAGTTAGGATATTTCCAAGCCATCTATCCTATTCCAGTTGATTGTTCTAGTCCTTGACCAGCACCCCATTGTTTTTATTACTGTAGATTTATAACTTTTCATATCCAGTGGGTTCCTCTCCTTGATTATGTTCACCTGTTATTATTCCAAATAATAGGCATCTTTCATGGCATTTCCACTCTGACTTGGTCAAGTATAATTTATTCCCTAAGCCCCCTCTGGTCCAAGACTCTTAAAACTCAAAAGTCTGCTTCCTGCAAAAGCTTCCTTTCTCAGACCACCATGTATGGCCGTGCAGGTTGTACACAGCACAACCGCAGAGTCACCAGTCACGTCACAGCCCTATACATCAGATGCTTACATTCACAGTTCTGTTTTTCTAAAATGCACGTTGATTCACATGTCTAACATCTCTGAAGTTGAGGTGCACCAAACATGAAAGGTATGACATAGCCTAATTAGCAGTGTGAGAAGCAGTGACGTTATACTGTTTCTCTTAGAAGACCACACAGCTATAATAGGCAGAGCTGGAATTTGAACCCAACCGGACAAGCTGTTTATAATTTGATGCAGGGGCTTGTGCCACATATTGGGAGGGAATCCTGGGTCATGTCATTTGGAGGAAGAAATTTTTGACCACAGTATGATAGCATGTGTGCAGATGCCCTTGAGTAAGAGCATGTGGGTGGGATGGGCTCAGGGAAAACTGGAGACTGTGGCCCTGGGGAGACACCAGGACCCACCACTCCTCCCTCCCGCCTAGCTCTTCCTTCTTGAGGAGATGCGAGAGCGCAAGTTTGATGGCTTTGCCCGCACCATCCAGAAGGCCTGGCGGCGCCACGTGGCAATCCGGAAGTATGAAGAGATGCGAGAGGAAGGTGAGAGGCTGCAGGTGAGAGGCTCAGGGTGAAGAGAGATGGACCTGGAAGCACCAGGCCACAACCTCTGCCCCCACCCTGCGTCCCCACAGCTTCCAACATCCTGCTGAACAAGAAGGAGCGGAGACGAAATAGCATCAATAGGAACTTTGTTGGGGACTACCTGGGACTGGAGGAGCGGCCAGAGCTGCGTCAGTTCCTAGGCAAGAGGGAGCGAGTGGACTTCGCAGACTCAGTCACCAAGTATGACCGCCGCTTCAAGGTGAGGCACTAGCAAGTGGGTATGTCCAGAACCCTGGCTTCAGCCTAGCACCCCCACCACAGGTACATCCTTACCTGGTTCAGGCACACCTGTCCACAGGTATATATAGTCATCTAGCCTAGATACACCTGTCCCATCATAGGTACACCCTCACCTGGCCAGGACATACCTGCCCATAAATATATGCTCAACTAACATAGATACGTCTGTCCATCAAATATGTCCTTATGTAGCCTAAACACACATGTCCATCAGATGCATCTTCATCTAGCCAGTCACATCTGTCCACAATTATACATCTCACCCAGAAGCCCTGACCACAGTGTCACCCTCACTTATCCTGGACACATCTATCCATTAGATGCACACACCTTCACCTAGTGTAGAAAGACCTGTCCATTAGACACACCTTCATGTGGCTCAGATACACCTGTGCACAGGTACTCTAACTTCGCCTGGCCACCCATGTCCAGCAGGTATATCTTCACCTAGCCTGTACCTGTTCACTGACCCATACATCCTCCTCTAGCCAATATACCCTTAGTTAACCTCCTATTTATTGTAGAATATAACCACTCATACACCTTCACATGGAGAGACAGCCTCATCCACCTGACTTGCCAGTGCCACCCCCCACACACACCTGAAACTGATCCCCATGCCCAGGGCTCCTGCCATCATCCTCTCTGGTACTGCATCCTCACAGCCCATCAAAAGGGACTTGATCCTGACACCCAGATGTGTATATGTGATTGGGCGGGAGAAGGTGAAGAAGGGACCTGAGAAGGGCCAGGTGCGTGAGGTCCTGAAGAAGAAGCTGGAGATCCAAGCCCTGCGGGGAGTTTCCCTCAGGTGAGGCCAGACACCCACCTGCCCCATGGTCACTCTCACCTGGCTCCTTATCATTATCAGCTATCCTCCTACTTGTTACCTCATCTGCAACCCTGAGCATCTTACCTACAGTCATACGTACAACCCTCTCTTGGCCCTACCTGTCACCTTTACCTGTCTCCACACTTATGATCTTTATTTGCCAACAGCACCTGTCCCCTCACCTGACTCCTACCTGGCCCTTTTCTATTACTGCATTTTCCAGCTCCTTGCCACTTCTCCCGTTTTCCCCCACCTGTGTAACTCCCCACTTGCCCCTTACTTGACCCTCCCCGGGGGGGAAGAGTACATCTCACATGTCAGTCCTTCTACCACCCTCACCTGTCACTATCACCTGCCTTTTCCCCTGCCCCTCCCCCAGCACGCGACAGGACGACTTCTTCATCCTCCAAGAAGAAGCCGCCGACAGCTTCCTGGAAAGCATCTTCAAGACCGAATTTGTCAGCCTCCTGTGCAAGCGCTTCGAGGAGGCAGCGCGGAGGCCCTTGCCCCTCACATTTGGCGACACGTACGGCCCTCCCCCACCACCATCCTCAAGCTAGTCTAGGCACAGCAAAACCCTCTCCCACCCCACGGATCTAGCAAGGATGAGGTGGGGAGTTGAACTCCCGCTTGGGAGGCGGCGCCCCCACAGCTCCCTCCTCTCCCCACAGACTACAGTTCCGGGTGAAGAAGGAGGGCTGGGGCGGAGGTGGCACCCGCAGCGTCACTTTCTCCCGTGGCTCCGGCGACGTGGCGGTGCTCAAGGCTAGCGGCCGTGCCCTCACTATCAGCGTGGGTGACGGGCTGCCCAAAAGCTCTAGTGAGTCTGCACAGAAATGGGGGCGGAGCTAAAATGGCGGGGCCTGCAAGCAACTGGTCAATGCTTAAAAGGTGGAGCCAGTGAGGGTAGCCAAGAGTGGGTGAGGGCCATGGAGGGGAGGGTCTAGAGAGATTTAGAGGACAGGACCAATGACTGGGCGAGAAACGCGGAGAGGGCGTAGCCAAAGACTCAGCCTGTGGGAAGGCTAAAAGATTAGGGCGGGCCTAGGGAGACAAGGAGAGGGGGGTCCCGGACAAGAGAGACCAATCACTGGGCGGAGCCAGCGAGACTGGGTCGGGGAGGTGCTGAGCCAAAATGGACTGGGATTGAGGGCGGGGCCAAAGGCCTGGTGTGGTCTGGCCACCACTCTAATCCCTACATCCTTTACCCTTTCCTTTCCAGAACCTACTCGGAAAGGAGTGGCCCAAGGAAAACCTCGAAGGTCGGCCCAAGCCCTTTCCCGGACAGCCCCCGGGCCCCCCAGGGGTGAGGAGACGCCCCGCTAAGTGTCTTCCTTTGCCTCTTGTGGGCTCCATGACCTAAGCCAACCTTCCTGTCAGCGGGTTTAACAAGCAGGAGTTGACCACCCTCTTCTTTGTCCAGAGCTCTCCACAGCTCCCCATCTCCCATGTAACAAAGGCTAAGCCTAGTTTGGTAGTCAAAGCCCTTCAGATTTTGACCCCTGCTATAACCACGCACCTCTTCTCTATCCTACATTTTAGCCGTGCAAGCTACATCTTATTTTGCCAATTTACCAAATTTGTACTTACCTACAGGCCTTTGTTGGGTCTGTTTGCTCTGCCTGTCTCTCAAATTCCCACTACACTTGAGCTCCTATTCACAAGACCACCCAAAAAAAGCCCTCCTACAGAAGCAGGTGGGAGGAAATCTTACCCCTGCAGAGCCTTTCTCTGGTCCCTTCTGGTCCCTCCCTCCAGCAGGTCACACTGGATTGAGAGTATGGCTGCTTCCTCCCCCCAACTGAGGACTTGGAATCAAATCCTCCCTGATACTTTTAGCAACACCCTAATAAATGTCTCCATTCTCACTCCTGCCATAGGTCTGCACCACAATGGGGTGCCTCCCTCTGCCAGAGGGGGCCCTCTGCCCCTGGAGATCACATCAGGAGGGGGCTCTCAGCGGCCCCCCGGAGGACCTCCATCTTCAGCCCTGAGGGCCAGCAGACGACCCCGGGCACGGCCCCCCTCGGAGCACAACACAGAATTCCTCAACGTGCCTGATCAGGGTGTGGCTGGGTAGGTGGGGTGGGAGGGCAGCCCTAGGAGGTGAGCAGGCAGTGGGGAGTATCGAAGGCTGTGAGGAACAACCCTGTGTTCACAGCATGCAGAGGAAGCGCAGTGTGGGGCAGCGGCCTGTGCCTGGTGTGGGCCGACCCAAGCCCCAGCCACGGATGCATGGCCCACGGTGCCGGGCGCTGTACCAGTATGTGGGCCAAGATGTGGATGAGCTGAGCTTCAACGTGAATGAAGTCATTGAGATCCTCATGGAAGGTATGTGTGCGTGGGGACAGAGGTAGGAAGAGTCAGAACCCTGACAGAACCAGGCAGCCCCCATTACCCCATATCCCTCTGGTGGGAGAACAGAGGTTGCCAGCAAGCTTCCAGGCCCAGTTAGAAATGCCCTTTTCTGAGCCAGTAGCTGTATAAGCTAGAGGCCTGGGATGCAGGCTGCCCAGGAACCTGGTCTCAATTTGTCATACCTAGTACCCCATTTTTGTTACCTGGCTAATAGCAAAACTTCAGAGACCCCTTGTGAGTAGGAAATGGCTCATGTCCGGATGGCTCAGGCCACTTCCTACCTAAGTTCCCTGGGCTGCCCCCAGAGGGGCCTGGGACTCAACAGCACCCTCTGCAAGTGGGTGGGGAAGCCTCAAGGAGGTCACCCATAGGTGCACCCTCCTGGGCCCACCATAGGAATTGAGGGGAGGAGTTTGTCAGAGATGATGAGGGAAGAGTGAAAGCAAATGGTCTAGAAAATGATGGAGTATGAGCCAGTGACAAGGAAAGACCATGTGGTCATCCCTCCCTCCTTTCCTCTGTCACTCTCTTTTCAGCCTCTGCCTTATGCCAGGCCAGTGGAAATGAATAAGACAGACAGTAAGCCAGCATGAAGGTTTTCTCTGGGGCAGGCTGGGCGATGCCTCACACTCTCTTCTCTCCCACAGATTCCTCTGGCTGGTGGAAAGGCCGACTACATGGCCAGGAGGGCCTCTTCCCTGGAAACTATGTGGAGAAGATCTGAGCCATCGGCCCAGGATACTGTTTTTCTGCCTGCCAGGGAGCCAGACCCTGCTGGCGGGGGTCTCATTTCCCTTAGCTGTGTTACCCAGCAGGTCCAGTACTGTGGCCTCCAACCCAGCTCAAGCCCTGAGTGAGTCTAAGGGTCACCACTGCAGACACCCCTGGGCCCTGGCCTCCCATGTCACACCCGTTTCCTCCTGTGTCACACAGGGCTAATAGCAGAGCCTACCTCCCAGCTGCCTTGTATGAAATGAGTCGTGTCCTCTCAGCATGGGGCAAAGTGGGAAGGCCTTGACAAGCGTGACCTCCCTCCTGCTCCCTTCACTGAGGCAATAAATGTTTGTTTAGTAGAAGTATGAACTGAGTGCTAAACTTCTCAGAACCTGGTGACATAGAAGAGCAAATGCACCATTTTACAGATGGAAAAAAAATGAAGGCTCTGAGGTTAAGTCACTTGCCCAAGATTCCCCAGAGCCAGGACTTAAAAAGCTTCAGTTTGTCCACTTGCCAGCTTCTAGAAGCTGTATCCCAGCTTTCCTACAGAAAATGGTCAGGTGGCCCTGTCAGATCTGAATCTACAGCCCCCAAACCCATCTGGGACCTGACTGGACCCTGAGGAAGGGGGCAGGTCCCACATGGCCCCTGACAACCCACCTTGGGCCACCACTAGTCCTTGCCCCCTACCCCATGTCTGTTCCTTTTAGCCCTTACTCCCCTGCAGTCAGGACCAGTTCTGACATTAAAAGGCCCTGGCTTTCTACATTTATGGTCACAGGTGAAGGGGTCAGTCTGGCTACTGGTCTCCCCAGCTGTCTCCAAACCCCTGCTGTCTAAGCCTTTGAGAACTTCATGCATGTGTAACTGAAACCAGCTTGAGTCCTGCCTTGGTCTGAGCCTACAGATCCTGGCTTTCCAGATGGACACCTCCTCTGTGCTCAGCTCCTCAAAGAGCAGCCAGTCTGGGAGAATGGTGGGGTCAGGACTGAGCCAGAGGGGACAGGGGCTGACTGGCCAGATGAGCCTTTTGCAGGATCCATATCCTCCCTCTTTTGCACCTATCTGGGAAAGCTAAGTGTGACTGGGGAAAAAAAAAATCCCAAGGTTGCAAGTGGGTCTCAACAGCCCTTTTGTTAGCCAGTCGTTTTACAAAAGCATTTAGCCAGTTCCTTGAATGTCCCTGGTTTCTTCCATCTGTTATCTGCTCACTCTGCCCAACCACCATTGTGCACATCTCTTGCTGTAAGACTTAGATGTGAGGACAGGCCAAGGGAAGGACAACCCACATAAGCCACTGACTTCATCAGCTGGGCATTTCTGGTACTGAGAGGAAATCAGGGCTTCGTCTTTCTTTTTGCCCTAAACTTACCCTGCAGGATGCTTGCCTCCAAGTACTTTGAGGTACAGCCCCTTGGCCTCTCCACTTCCATTGTGGCAGGTACCACATATGCAGGAAGTAGGGCCTTCTAGATAGGTTGGATGAATGAGGTTTGGGTGGGACAGTGAGTATAAAGGAATGAGTGGGCTTAATATATTCTAATAGCTTCTCACATCTAAGTGACAGCATCTGTAAACCTGTCAGCTTGGCCCCACCCACACAGCCCACATCCTGTTGACTCTTTCACAAAATTTCTTAAGTCCAGCCCCTCCTTTCTGTGGATCTCTCTCCTTTCTGAGGCCTCACCCAACCCTTCCCCAGATTGCACCAATCTCCCCTGCACACGCACTTCTCCACCCTGCATCAAAATGGCCTGATTTTGAAGTTAACTATTAAAGATAATCAAAAGAAAAATTTTTAAATTCAAACTGCACAAAAGTTTGAAAAATCTGCCTCTCCCTCCCTTAAAAGTCCTCGTTCCCCTCCCCAGTTTTTAATGTCTCCTTCTAATGGTATTCTCTGCATATAAAAGCACATAGGTACACAGATCTTATGTACACAGATGGAATTACATTGCATATAGTCTACACTTGCTTAGAACTCAACAGACACCTCTTGAATGGTTAAATAATGTGTTATAGAGCTCTTATATCAAAGATCCACTTCACTGTCCCTCAATAGCCTGCTTTCCAAAAGACCGCCAGGGATCAGATGGTGTACCTCCCCCAACTGGAAACTCATCAGGGTCTAGAATGGAAACCACAGTCCTCTCTCCACAGTTCACAAGACCCTATATGACCCTCCCAGCACCATCTTCACTTTCTGACCTCCACACCCCACCTCCACTCTGCTCCAGCATCTACTGATTTCACTGTTCCTTGAAAAAGACAAACTTGTCCCTTCCCCTCCCACTTCAGGACATTGGCACCAACTACTACCCACTCCTTCCAGAGTGCTCTGACCCCATCACCTTCCTTTGACTCATGCCTTCCTATCAGGCATCAGCTCAGAAGTCACCTCACAGAGGCTTCCCTGACCCAGCACTATCACATCCTTCTTTTTTTTCTTTGTAGCACTTAATAAAACCTAAGACCATTTTCTGTATTTGTTGTTGTCTTGTTTCCCATTTTAAAATGTAAGTGGCCCTAGGGGGCTGGGATGTTTGTCTGTGCTGTTCATCTGAGTCCCCCAAAACCTAGCACACATTAGGTTGGATAGGTGACTCATTTCACGCCAGGACACTAGTGCCATCTTCCTGGAAACACACCTCTCCTGACAGTTTACTTCTTGCCCTTAGCTATTACAACGGACCCACTCCAATTTCAGAACTAAACGCACTGAAAATTTTGACGGCCATTGCCAATTTTTTTTCCAAAGAGGCTGCCCACTGAACATCACCTTTTCCAAAAAGGAGAATCGCCTTTCCAGGGCTGGTGACAGAACCGAAGGGGATGAGATGCCCATTTTGCAGGCGAATACATAGGCCAGGATAGATCTTAATCCCAGATCTCAGCGCACAAACTTTTTTTTTTTTTTTTTTTTAAGATTTTATTTGTTTTAGAAAGATGAGAAGGGGGGTGGGAAAGAGGGAAACATCGATGTTTGAGTTCGGTTGCTACCGCACGCCCCCTACTGGGGGCCTGGTGCCAATCCAAGCATGTTCCCCGACCCAGGAAACAGACGACTTTTCGGTGGCCGGAGGACGCCCAACTCACTGAACCACCACACCAGTCTGGGCTCAGCGCTCACACTCTTAAAACTGCCCTGGCCTTTGGCTTCCGCGTTCGCCGCAGGGGTCCGTTCTACGATCCAAGAGGACCCTAGATCCCAGGCCCCGCCTCCTCACTGAGCGCCGTGCGCAGAGCCGCCACGTTCTCGCGAGAGCTTGAAGGCGGAAAATGGCGCTGACGTGAGCGCGAGCCCGTGGGCGCCCAGGGAGTCGCCACAGCCTCAGCTGGAGCTGCAGGAGCTGCGAGAACAGGAGGTCTAGCCGGGCCGAGGATGGTGAGCGCGGCCCCGGGGACAAGGGAGCGGTGAGCCAGCGAGGGCTGGCGGGGAGCGGTCCCGTCGTGCACACACCCTCCAGCTGACCCCGCCCCCACACCCGGGCAATCGCCCCGCCGCTAGTTGTCACTTGGCGAGCGCCCTACCCCCCACACTTCCGGGCCTCGACTGGGCCACGCCTACAGGGCTCGGGCTCCGCCCCTGGCCTAGGTGCAGCCGGTCTACCAGCACCTTCAAGTTCGCCTGCACAGCTCTAGCCCCCAGGGGGTGTGTGTGTGTGTATATATATATATATGTCTTTATATATATATATATATATATATATCTGTGCCCTCAAACAATCCACTTGGACACCCCCTGCCCCACCGGCATCTTCCTAGCCCTGCCCTGTCCAGAGCTCCGCCTTCACAGCATTTGTTCCGCCCACTCTCCCTAGGCCACACCCCTGCCGCTAGGGGGCTTCCCCCGTTTCCCAAGTTACGGTAGGAGAGGCTGCTGCTTTGAAATGGGCAGTTCCTGACAGATGTCTCCTTCTAGTTTTGGAACACTTCCCAACTAGCTCCTTGCTTGGGGATGGAGACAAATGGCAGGAACTCAGTCCACCCTCAAACCCTCCCCTCCCCTGATGGTAACTCCTTAGGGTAGGGGCTAATTCGCTGCTTCAGGAATGCACTAAGGCCTTGGGGATGGAGGGTTCCCTGGCTGGCCCCAGCAGACTCTGGGCCCAGAGGGTTCTGCCCACCTCTTTCTTCCACCAGGAGGAAGAACCCTCTGGGCTTAGCCCAGACATGCTGGCCACTGCAGAACCCAGCTCCAGTGAGACTGGCAAAGAAGTGTTATCCCCAGGTGTGGCTGCTGCAGCCACCTCTTTCTCCATGGGGGAAGAGTCAGGTCCGGACCAGCCAGCCATACCCCCAGTGTGGGACCGTGGAGGGCTTGAAGGGGCCCAGCAAGGTTCCTCCTCAGCCCCAGACAGTGAACAACCTGGCCCTGGACCCAGCCTTGGCTCAAGCAGCACAGTCTCCGGGACCAGTGAGGACCTTCGGCCTCCCAGGCGACGCCTACCAACAGGTGACCTGTGACGGGGCCTTCTGTGGGGTCACAGGCCTGGAGTGAGGAGTGCAGAGTATCTGCATACTTGGGGCTTATCTAGAGAGAATCACCATTTACTGAGCACCAAATGATGAGCCAGGCCAACTCAGCCCCTGCCTTCTGGCAGCAGAGTCTGGTGGAGGAGGCAGATGGTAAAGGCCCCAGTAGGAAACCACAGGGTAATTGCCTCTCTGGTACAGAGCCCTGGAAAGCTTGGGGGTAGGGGGGGCAGGCAGGAAGGATGGGTGACCCTGCTGTGTATATCCTATAGGAAAGCAGATACCCTGCTCTAGCCCTGGCTGCTGCCTCAGTTTCCCCAGCATTCGTGACTTGGCACAGCATCTTCGTTCCCACTGCCCACCCACACAGTCCCTGGAAGGTAGGACAAGGGTAGGTGGTGGGAGGCAGATTAGGGTGGGAGGCAGGCAGAGTTCCCAGGCTGACCCTTGGCCACCCCACCCAACTCCTGTCCTCCACCCCTGCCCTGCCAGGCAAGCTGTTCCGCTGTTCAGCCCTGAGCTGCACGGAGACTTTCCCCAGCATGCAGGAACTGGTGGCCCATGGCAAGCTGCACTACAAACCTAATCGCTACTTCAAGTGAGACCTTGACCACCCATCCTCCTTTGGTCCTCCTTGACCAGGCCCCAGGCAGCTCTTCCTGCTCCTGGTGTGGCAGCCAGTACCTGGGGTCCAGGCCCTTCCATTTTCTGGTAGGGGGTGGCTTGGGGGGGGGGTTGACCTGGAAGTGGGAGTGTGACCTTCAGCAAGCCCTGCCCTTATCTGCGCTAGGGAGACTGGTACCTAGGGCCAAGTGCAGGGGACCGGAAGGGGTGGGGCGCACGTGGGTATGCCCCCCCCCCCAAGAGGAAAATTGATCTTCTAAATGAAAATTGAGACCTCATTCTCGTTTTCCCAGGGCTCCCTTGGGAGGATGGGTCCAGAAGGGTCGCGACCACAGTAGGGGGGTGCTTAGGGCAAGCTGCTACCCCGCAGGTAGGGGATCTGATTTGGATGCGGGCTCCCTTACCACACTCTCTAGGCGGGTCCCCAGGTAGCATCAGATAGCCTCATCCTTGTTCCCCCGGGAGATCCAGCCCAGCTCTGTGCCTGCCCCAGGTGTGAGAATTGCCTCCTGCGCTTCCGCACTCACCGCTCACTCTTCAAGCATCTTCATGTTTGCGCCGAGCAAGGGCAGAACCCAGCCCCACCGCCACCCCCAGCCCTGGACAAGGAGCCATCTGCGCCTGAACGCCCCTCAGAGTCTGATCCTGCATCAGCGTCCAGCCTGCAGTTTCCGCTTCTCGAGCCCTTCATGACCCCTGCCCCTGCCCCCACTGGGCCCTTCCTGCCCTACTTGAACCCCACACCCTTTGACCTAAGCCCCCCACGCCTGCGCCCCTTCCTGGCTGCTGCACCTGGGCTACCAGCCTCCAGTGCTGCTGTTTGGAAAAAGAGCCAAGGTGAGTGTTGAGGCAGGGCTGCTAAAAGGGTGGAATGGGCTCTGCCTTTGCTGAATTCTGACCCTGACCCTGTCCATTTACTGCAGGTGCAGGAGGCAGTCCTCGGAGACCCCAGGGCGGCTCTGATGCACCCTCAGGTGCGTGCAGGTGACCACCAGGGCGGTATGTTGAGGGTTTCTGTCCTGTACTCTGCCAGGCCCAGGAGATTGGGTTGGCCCAAAAGTTCGTTCGGGTTTTTTTCCTGTAAGATGGTTCTAGTAGCACTTAGTTGTTTTTAACTTCATTCGAAACAATTCTGTTAGATTGTATTCTGACAGCTGTCATATCAGAGTGCATTTTAAAAAACTTACCAAAATAGATGAATTTTTGTGTAGTCATTTTAGTATCGAAGATGGGAAAAAATAACATTTTCATCATTATGCTTTTTTATATTATGCATATTATGCTTTATTATTTCAAGAAAGGTAAAAGTACAACGAAAACAAAAAAGATTTTTGCAGTGCATGGAGAAGGTGTTGTGACTGATCGAACATGTCAAAAGTGGTTTGCAAAGTTTTGTGCTGGAGAATTCTCACTGGACAATGCTCCATGGTCAGGGAGAACAGTTGAAGTTGATAGAGATCTAATCAAGATATTAATTGGGAACTATCAATGTCACACCACATGGGAGATAGCCAACATACTCAAATAGCTGAATCAAGTGTTGAAAATCATTTGCACCAGCTTGGTTACGTTAATTGCTTTGGTGTTTGGGTTCCACATAAGTTAAGCGAAAAAAACCTTGACCATATTCCACATGCAATTCTCTACTTAAATGGAACGAAAACATTCCATTTTTAAAACAAATTATGACAGGTGGTGAAAAGGATACTTTACAATAATGTGGAAAAGAAGAGATCATGGGACAAGTGAAATGAACCACCACAACCACACCAAAGTCCGGTCTTCATCCAAAGAAGGTGATATTGTGGTATGGTGGGATTGGAAGGGAGTCCTCTATTACAAGCTCCTTCTGGAAAACCAAATGATTAATGCCTATAAGTACTGCCCCCAATTAGACCAAGTGAAAGCAGCATTGGACAAAAAGCATCTGGAATTAGTCAACAGAAAATGCATAATCTTCCATCAGGATAACAAGACTGCATGTTTCTTTGATGACCAGGCAAAAACTTACAGCTTGGCTGGGAGGTTCTGATTCATCCATGGTATTCACCAGACATTGCACCTAAGAGTTTCCATTTATTTTGGTCTTTACAAAATTTTATTAATGGAAAAAAATTCAATTCCCTGGAAGATTGCAAAAGGTACCTGGAACAGTTCCTTGCTCAAAAAAATAAGTTTTGGGAAGATGGAATTGTGAAGGTGCCTGAAAGATGGCAGAAGGTAGTGGAACAGAAACAGTGAATGTGTTATTCAATAAAGTTATTGGTGAAAAACAAACTTTTTGGCCAACCCAATACTAGAAAGCAGCAGTGCCAACCCTGAAATACAGGATTTTTTCCTTAAAGATTAGTAGCTCGCTCCTTCATCGGTGTAAAGCTTGTCCTCTGTGGGGGTTCTGGGGATGGGAATGGGGGACACAGAAGTCAAATTGAATGCCCCCAATTCCAGGGGGGACACACCTGGGGAAAATGGATCAGCCAGGCCAGACCCTCCAACACCCATGAGCTGATGGGGAGGTGGGGAACGGTCCGAAACGCTCTTGCCCGTGACCACCATCCTCTGGGTAGACGACCTCTGGGCTGGGGCCAGGACTGACGGGCCCACCTGCCCGCAGGGCATGTGGCCCCAAGCCGCATCTTGTGGGAGCATACACGTGGCCGCTACTCGTGCATGCAGTGCGCCTTCTCCACGGTCTCACGCCCTGCCATGACCCTACACCTGGAGGATCACCGCCCTATCACCCCCGAGGCCTCGGTGCCCCGGCATCTGCGTCCCGAGGCCCCGGCGGGTAAGGTCTGGGAGCGCTGGGATGGGGAGGACGAGGGACCCCCAAAGTGAGGGATGACTGAGGCTCAAGTGCCTCTTCCTCTGCCCCACCCAGACCAGGCCCCACTTGCACCCAAGATGTCATTGCTGCTCTCTGAAGGGGAGTGTCCAGTTTTCTCACCATTCTGAACCCTGCTGCACAGAGGTCATGAAGTCATAGAAGTCATGAGGTGTGGGTAGTTTTGTAATTTTAGGGGGGCCTGAAATGGTTGGGTGGGGGACAATAAAAGGCACAATGAACTGGCCTGTGCTGTGTCCCTTGCCCTCTGATGCACAGCAGCCTACCTGGCAGTCTTGGGCGCCCCCACCGAACTTGGGAGAGGGCAGGCCTTCCATCACCATCTGCCTATATCCCACCTCCCCTGTCACCTCAACATGGAACCTAGTCTCCAGCTCAGTACTGCCCACTATTCAACTGGCAGCTTGCTTTCTTTTCTCTTCTTCCCTTCACTTCTCTTTTTTCTCTTCCTTCCCTTCCCTCCCTTCTTTCTTTCTCTTTCTCTCTTCTCTCTTTTCCTCTCTTCTTTCTCTCTTCTCTTCTCTTTCCTTCCCTCCTTCCCTCCCTCCCTCCCTCCCTCCCGTCCTTCCTTCCTTCCAACTACCGAGCATCAGTGGGGAAGACAGGCAGGGAGGCTTGATCCTAAGAAAGTGCTGGGACTGACCAAGCTGGGACCCGAGCTTGGTAACCCAGGACCCAAGACCAATAGTAACTCACAGTGAGGGGAAAGGATGGCGGGGCTGCCCCTCTGGAGGGCAGGGCTGGGGCATCAGATCAGTGCACTGGCAGGCTGGAATTCAGGCCTCATCCTGTCCTGCTGCATCCTCCCTCTGCCCCAGCTCTGAGGAGGAGAGTGGGTGAAGGTAAGCCCTGGGGAGCTTGGGCTCCCTTCCCTCTTTACCCCTCCCCCATCCTGGTCCCCCTCTTCCTTTTCTTCATGGGAAGTCAGGCCTGGGTCAGGGTTCAGACTTGGGCCAGGGTTTTTGGCCACACTGCTGTTTCAGCCTGCTGCCACCAAAACTTTGTGGGTCGAGTCTCCTGAGTATGGAAATCCCATGTGTTCCTGGCTTCCAGCCTCATAGTACCCTAGCCCAGGCCTCACCCTCTCCCCTTTCAGGGACACCCAAAGCAATTCCCCCCACCCTTCCCCACAGTCTGAAGACCCCTAAAAACCAGTCTCTTCTGATTGTGCCTCTCCCCTTCCAATAACCTTCAGTGGCTCCCACAGCATTCCAAATGAAGAGCCTGCCCTAGTAGCCCAGAAGGCCCCATCTTGAACCTCCCCGTGCCTTCCCAGGGCCCCATCAACCATCTCCTCCCTTGTCCTCTGCCTCCTGGGGAATACAGACATCCTGTGAACAAGCACCCCCAGGCTCCTGCTGAGGTGGTTGCTACTCAGCACCAGCTGTGGGGTTAGATGTGCCATCAAGGGATGGGGCACCAGGGCCCCTGCACTCCCCACTTCCCAGCTAAAAGCCTTGGAACCATGACTGTATGGCCCTGGGGAGGAGACTCAGCCTCCCTACTTCTCAACTGCCTCATCCATTAAAATGGGTGTTAAGATGGTTACCCTGGAGTCCTCCTGAGGATTCAAGGAGGGACTGGGGAGAGAGGGAAGGGTCTTCACATCCTTCTGTCCCTTCTCATCCTTCTGTCCATGGCTACCTGGAGCTGTTCAAGAACCTCAGGAGGAGATGAGCAGGGTCAAGGGGCCTGGTTTTTTTGTTTAATATTTTATTTACTTTTAGAGGGAAAGGGAGGGAGAGAAACATCAATGTCTGGTTGCCTCTCACATGCCCTCAATTAGGGACCTGGCCTGCAACCCACCATGTACCCTGACTGGGAATCAAACAGGGAGCCTTTTGGTCCGCAGGTCAGTACTCAATCCACTCTGTCACACCATTCAGGGCAAGGGGTCTGTTTTACAGATAGAAAAGGTTAGGCCAGGAGGGTAAGTTAACTGAGCCCTGACTCTAGCCAGACCCAGTTCCAAGCCATTTGCTGATCACACCACCTTGGTAGCTGGGCATGGTTACTACCTATGAGAAAACCTAGGTAGCAGGGCCCCAAAGGCATTCTCCCCTTTCCCTGCATCTCCAGGGACAAGATTTAGTGGTCCAGGTTCCCTAGGTCCCCAACCCATCTCTAGGGTACAGGGGTTTGCCAGCCCCCAGTAGTTTTCCTTCCCCATCAAGTCCTTCATTCAGCCACCCCCAGATCTAGGTGATGCCACTTCCCAGACTCCAGAGAGACCCAGAGCCATTCTTGGTCCAGATACACCCTCACCCCCACCTCATCACCTACATGGGTACAGCCATCCCTCCCAAGAGTACAAAGGGTCCACAGCTCCTGTTGCCCTTCAGAGCCTGTGGAGCCAGGTCACCACAACCTAGTGTGGGCATGCTGCCCACTCCTAAAACTACCTCCTCCCTCACCCCTCCCAACTCATATCCAACTTCATCTATGCGCCTGAGAAGCACTACTGCTCCTAGTGTCCCTTCTAGGCTCCTGCAGCCCCTGCCCTCCCTTTGGCCAAACTATGACCCCACAGATGGTTCCCTTATCCCACCCCAACTCCAGGATGGCTGAGAGCTGAGTCCTCTTGGGTCCAGCAGAGGACGCCCAGGAGCGTCAGTCAGTATGAGGGAGAATGAGAGGAGCCTGCTGATCAAGGCCAGCACCTGCCTTGTGCAACTGCCCCAACATGGGCAGGTGGGGCCAGAGACTGTAGCTTCATGTTGAACAGGTGAGCCAGGTACCCTTGAGGCCTGCCTGGTGCCCATCCACTGCCAGGCAGTGGTCCGGCACCGACTGTCACTGGGAGTGCCCGCTCAGTTACCCTCACCCAGGACTGGGAGAGGGGAGGTGAAGGCTCCTGATTTGGGCCCTAGCACCCATCCCACCCCCAGCTCCTGATCCTCAGCTGCCCACGTGCCCAGCCTTCCTGCTCTCAGGCCACATGTGGCTGCACATGAGGCTGCGACCCCAACCCCTCACATTAGGGCAGCACCAACTTATGCAGGGGACAGGCAGCACCAGCTTCTGCTCCCCACATGCACTTGGAACATAGTGGCTCCCCTCCCTGGACTGCAGAGTCCTACCCGTTCACCCCAACAAACCCCTTCCAACACCCTCAGCTCCCAGAGGCAGACCCTGGACCCGGCTCATTTCTCTAGGCTTCCAGTTCCACAGCTCCAGGTGCAGCTGCCAGCCCATTCACCACTTCAAGCCTCCAGAAAAGGGCAAAACACAAAGAGGAGAGGGGGTCATATGCCCCCTGGGGACCATGCCCAGATCATGTCCTGCAGGGGCTCATCCAGGGAGGGATCCTCCCAACTTCAGAGTTCTGCACTGGGTTTGTCCACACCCAGTAGCCTTCCTAGAGCCTCGGGAGTCACTGTGGTCATTCATTCAGTCCTTTAGCTCACCTTTTATGCCCTCGGCCAATCAGCCCTTGTTCTTTCATTCATTCTTTCCCTCACAAAACCATGGGAGGGTCAGTCTGTGACCAGCCTGGTCCTGGAGACCTAGAGAGTACCCAGACCTCACCATCCCTGCCCTCCTAGCACCCCCAGAGGGGGACCTACATCCGGGAATGTGACAGAGCGTGTCTGCATGCAGGGACGAGTGCCCAGACACAGAGGTTCCAGAGTCAAAGCACACATGCAGACAGGCAGACATTTCCAGTCAGGGCTTGCGGCCTCCTGGCAGGGTAGGCAAAAAAGAAGGGTTCCTGCTGGGAATACAGGTCCTCAAGACAAAGACCCTCCTTCCCTATTCTCAACTGGATCTTTCTGTGTCCTTGTTACTTCAGGTGTGACCCTAGAACAGCAGCAAGGGCATCACCTAGGATGTTGCTGAATGTGAGGCCCAACCACTGAATGGAGGCAAACCTTCATTTGAATGGGGACTGCTGGTGCCCAGTGGGCACCAGTGCTTCTCAATTAGCTGGCTGCACATTAGAGTTGCCCAGCCAGTGTCTAGGAGTGGCCATACTCAGACCAATTAAGTCAGAATCTCCAGGAGCTGTCTCTGTAACTTCCTCCAGCACATGGCCAAGCTGAGCAGCAGGGGACCCTGCCCCCTCCCAGTGGGCTGGCCCCCCAGGGACTTGTCAGGCTGGGCTCCACATCTTGACTACGCTTGTCTTTGCTCACTACCGTCACCCCCTCTTCACTGGCCTTCCAACTGTCTCAATTTTTCACCCACCTTCTGTGCACTGGGGGGTGTCCTCAGACTCCCTCCCTGTCCTGGGCCAAGGCCTTGGACACTTGCCACCTACTGGCCCCCAAATTTGCCATCCCAGTGGGCCATCCATGGCCCCATGTGACATCTGCCCCTGCAATAGGGAAGTCCTGCTCAGAGCTGAGAAGTGGACAAGGAAGTGTTGAAATGAGGAAGACAGATGAGGTAAGGAGGAGCAAAAGGGCCTCGCCCACCACACTCACAGGACACCAGGGTCTCCCGCCCAGAGCAGACTATACCCCTTCTCCACTGAGAATGACCCCCACCCCCTGCCCTGTGGAGGCCCAGATAGAAGATGGCCTCAGCCTACCTCTGTTGGCAGGAGGTCCTCAGGGTTTGGCACCAAGTCCTTCCTGGAGCCTGGAGGTTTGCAGGGAATGTGGTGGAACTGAGGAGGATAGCAGAGAGCCCAGAAACCAATGACTGTGTTGTAATGTGCTGACCTCCAATGCATGAAACGCAGACACGGTAGCAGGGAGATCAACAACTGAAGAGGTTCTGGACAGGACCTGAGGACAAGCCCAGGCTGTCCCCGCCTCCTTTCCTTCCTCCTCTGCCCTCTCCACCCTGGGGCCTGTGGAGCAGAAGCCACATCCACCTCCTGAAAGCAGCAACCCCAGCTCAGTCCCCGCTCTCACTGTGATCACCTGCCTGCCGTTATGGTGAGTCCCCAAGCCCTTGGGGAGCCCCCGCTGGCTGGAAGCAAGGGGTGCTGCGGGTGGAAATGGGGATATATTCCAAGAGTGCAGCAACAGAGAAAAACCATCTGGGAAACAGAAATGACCCACACAAAGGCGCAGAGGTGGGAAGTGGCTAAGACACACCTCTGGGACAGGCTGAGCTTGCAACTCTAAGGGGTGCTGGTGGGACTGCTCAAACTAACTCCCTTCCCCCCAGGTGAGCATGAGCAGCAACCTGGTAACAGACAGCCAAGGTGAGCACAGGGGCTTCCTGTGAGTAACAAAGTGGGTTAGGTGTCCACTGCCTGTCCCCAACCCAGCCAGTCAGCCCAGGCATGACCTTCTGGCCCTGTAGGTCACCTGGGAGCCTTTGCTCCAACCCACTGGAGGTAGGCGGCCTTTTACAGAGGCACTTCAAGCAGGAATTGCCATCTTTTTTCACTATCTCTGGTTGGGAAAGAAGCACAAGCAGGGGGAGAGGCCATGCGTTTCTTTCTGACCTTCCCCTCCCTCCCTCCATCTCCTTGACCCCAGGTGAAGCCAGGGCTGGGGAACCTGTGGCAGGGCTACCTCCAGTGAACTTGTCATCAGACCAGGTCTGGCCTAGTTTGTGCATGTGCCTGTGTCTGAGCAGTGGTGCGGCACTGTATCGGGAACAGACTGCATGTGCTGTAGGTGGCATTATGCCTGACCATGTCTGTACTCTCAGGCCTGCCTGCCAGTTCTCATGGACAATGTTGACTGTGGGTGTCCCTGGCCATCCACACAGGCATCTGGGACTGCGAGAGACCCTGCATCCACATTTGCCTCCAGGTTCCTGCATGGGAGTCTGTGACTGTCACACTGACTTTATGCCCTCTGTGTTATTTCAACAAATATTTACTGAGCACCTACTGTGTGCCAGGCCCTGGGAGGACAGTGATGAATGAGCCAAGTCACTCCCCACACATTTAAAAAACAATATAAGAGGTTGAGAATTCAGGGTTAACAGGCTTTAGCTGGCTGCTGTGAAGGTACTAATTAGAGGTGGAGGCAGGGCAGGAGTCCAGGGAGGAGGCAACAAGAAGGTGCCTCTGGCAGGTGACAGTGCTGCCTACAGACAGAAGTAGCTAGATTCAGGGTGTATTTTGTAATTAGAACAGAAGGGACTGGAGACCTGGAAAGTGAAAGAACAAGAGGGGGCAGTGTGCGTCTACGACCATGTCCATGTATCTTCACATGGGTCTCTCTACATCTCTCATGTGGATCAGTTCCCACCTGCCTGTATCCCCCTAGGGGAGCCATCAGGACTTCCGGAGCCTTCAAGCAAAGTTCCAGGCCTCTCAGCCTGGGATCAGTGAACTATCCCCAAAGCCTGAGTTCAAGAAACTCTTCAAGAAGTTTCCACAGCCTGAGCCCTGTGAGCATGCCAAGAAGTCTCTGCAGCCGGAGTTCACTGATCTCCCCAAGAAGCCTCCACAGCCCGAGTTCAGTGCGGTGCCAAGGAAGCCCCTGCAGCCCCCGCAGCCCGAGTTCGCTGATCTTCCCAAAAAGCTCTCCAAAACTAAGCCCTGTGAAGTCTACAAGAAGATCCCACAGCTTGAGGCCACTGCATTCCCCAGGAAGTCCCCACAGCCTGGGGTCAGTGAGACCCCTCAGAAGGCCTTGCAGTTGGAGCCCAGTGCACTTGCTCAGAAGCCCCTGCAGCCTGACCTTGGCAACCCCACCAGGCCCCCTACAGAACCCAAATTCAGTATACCCCCTAGGAAGGTCTGGCAGCCTGAGCTCAGTGAGGCCACCCCAAAGCCCTCGCAGCCTGAGTTCAGTACCCTTCCAAAAAAGCCCCCACACCCTGAGTTCAGTGTGTTTCTCACAAAGCCCCAGCAGCCTCAGGTGCCCCCCAGGAAGCCCGAGCCCAGTGAGCTCCACCCCAGCTTTTCACAGCCTGACCTCAGTGCCTCTCCAAAAAAGACCCCACTGCCTCAGCTGAGTGACCTCCCCAAGAAGCCTCTGCAACCTGAGTTTGGTGACCTCACCAGGACAACCTCAGAGCCTGAGGTCTGTGCAATTCCCACGAGGCCACGGTGGTCTGAATTCAAAGTACCCTCTAAGTCCCTGCAGCACAAGCTGGGCAGCATCCCCAGGACATCCTCAGAGCCTGAAGTCGGCCTAATCCCCACGAAGTTCCCGAAACCTGAGGGCCGGGGGACCCCCCGCAAGTTCTCACAGCCCGAGCCCAATGCTCTGCTCAAGAAGTCCCTGCAAGCAGAGTTCTTTGGGGATTCTAGTAGAAAGCCCCCACTGCCTGGCTCTGTTTCCGAGAGTTCACTGCCCTTGGCTGTTGTGGCCTCCAGCCCCAGGTCCCCACTCAGCCCTGGGTTTGGAGCCAGGCAGCAGAGGTCAGTTCTTACTCAGAGTGGAGCATCGAAGCTGGGCCTCAAACCCAGCTATCCACCCCGGCAGAGGCCTCTGCCTCCAGTCAGCAGCCTGGGACCCCCTCCGGTCAAACCCCCACTGCCACCAGGCCTCAAGGATGTCCTCAGCTCTCAGAGGCCCGCAGCAGCTACAGGTGGGTCAGGGTGCCCCAGGCTGAAAGGAGAGGCAGAGGCTCCCTGGCTGTGCCACTGTCCCTCCTACTCTTGTCCTTCCACAGCTCTGCGGAGGGCCCGCTCTTCTGCTGGAATCCACTTCTGGGCCCCACAGCCTATGGATACCCGGAAGTGAGTGTGGGGAACGAGGGGACACAGGTGCGGGTCATGGGCTGAACAAGGCCCTCATCTCAGATATCCCTGCAGGGACCCAGAGATCTACGAGCTGTATGACGATGTGGAGATGACAGACTCCAGTCCCAGCCCCAAGGGCAAAGGTTTGTTGGTGGTAGGGGTGGACACAGCCATACTGGGTGCCTGGGATACATTGGTTACAAGGGTCTTTTCTGCCACACTGCTGGTGTAAGGCTGATCACCAATCCAGAGGGGAAGCAGGGAAGGATGGGCCTTTCAGTAGGGTCACACCAGTTCCTCATGGGCATGACAGTGTGGTGACTGGCAGCACAGAGGCCAAGAGCCAGCGAAAATGATGTAGCCAGGGCAGAGGTGTGGCCCAGGATGACAGGTAGAGTGGCAAGAAGACTTGGCAGCGTATTAGGCAAGGAGAAAGCGAGTGGCATGATGAGGCCCAAGTTTGGAGCCTTGCACCTGGGTACAACGTGAAGCCATCCCCAAGAGTTCAGGACAAAGAAGGTGCCAGGTTCTCTCATAGACCTTTGGTGTTGGAGGTACCTATGGACTTGGGCCTGGAACTCGAAAGATGTAGGCTGCACATAGGCTGTGGCCCTCACATCTATATCTATCTATCTATCTATCTCTCTCTCTCTCTCTCTCTCTCTCTCTCTCTCTCTCTCTCTCTCTCCTCCCCCCCCC